>CM052316.1:23740993-23852659 GCA_028455605.1 Lasioglossum malachurum
TGGAGCTGTTACTCGATCCCATTCCAAGCTTCGATTTCAGGAACGTTAGAGGTGACAATAATGAAAGTATCAAAGCTTCAAAGGGTATAGTTGGATAAGCATGGGCCAGCGGCCCCCGATCCGATTTTCCTGATTCCTGTCTTAAAATATCGCTTTATGTCTAAAAAAACATTATGTAAAATTTAAAATGTCTACCACCACCGATGGGGGTGATATAGGGGTAAATTCCTCCGCACTTAAATGCAATTTGCTCTAAAACGAGAAAAGATATCGACATGGGATAAACGGCAAACAAAAGATATAGATACTCTCTATATTTCAGATTTTTTTCAGAATTTTTTGCTAATTATTTATAGTTGAAAATAATAAATTAATTCTTTGAGAATTTTTTTAACTATCTTCCCCTGGGTTGACACCTACCAAAAAATTCTAAAATATTGCTATGATGCTAATCTATTATGTATAAAAATCTCAGAAGTGTCCGTTTGGTGGAACAGTGTCAAAAAAAATTAAGTATGCCTTCGAACGGGAGGGTTGCGGCAGGGGGAAATCCGCTCTACCGTACGCATAGGAGCTGATCCAGGCTAAGATTTTGTGTGGGGGCAGCACTATACCGGAGGCATCGAAAACCCGGGCGTGAGCACTCTCCTATCCTCTCTGGTAATAGCTAGTAATAGTATGAACACCCTGTATATTGCGCTGTTACCGTTTTGGTTTATATGTATGTACTTGCTCCTTGCTCTGTTACGGTTACGCGCTATACGCGCACGAATTTCTACATTTCTACATTATTCTACATACATAAATTACGTGGATAGCCCTGTGCCCTGTAAGCCTGTAAGTATGTAAAACATGTTCTACATCGCAAAATTAGATTTTTGCCGACAAATAAATGTCTTGTTTTACGAGAAAATTTCTCGAAATCGATTTTTCATAATAAAGTTGAGATCGTTTTCATATGAAAAATATTGAGAAGCATAGTTTCAAAATTGATATATTGTGAGACTATGTTGATTATAGGTTATATCAATAAAATGTGCCAAGCACAAATTGTTTTTCCCAACGATGCAATCCATATTGTGATCTCACGTTAGCCGAAAAATATGTCTTTCACACAAAATAAATAAATATACTATGATTAGTATCGTTCGGAAGGTAGTTATCGCAAGATCATCACGTGTCATTGTTAATATTTAATGCTGTATTCTGATTACTGTTAACCGATGCTCTGTAATTGTATAATAACACCTTGCATCTTTGTTAGTTCCACTCGTCACATTGGATTTACGTATGATTAAAAATTCGAGAGCTGTCTGAAAATTGATCGCAAATAATGGAGAAAATATTAATCGACCCTCGGGACGGATCTATGGTGTCATGTTTGTCTAACCTTCTCCAAACAAGTGCCGAAGAAGCACTTGCTAGCGGTGAAACTTTCAAAGTTGGATTATCAGGTGATATGATTCACTATCAACGTAATTTATCATTCCCAGAATATTGGATATTGCATGAATTGTTTTGTTAGACACTTCAATGCCTTTAAGATGTAAAAACGCATAGGTTAGGAATGATGTAAAAGACGTTCTGTAATTATATAATATAAGGTAATATACAGTCGACGACAATTAAAAATCGTATAACTTCTTTAAAATTGGTCCAAGGGACTTGAATTTTTTGAAGATGTTAGACTGACTAGTTTACTAGAGAATGAGTAAACAAAAATTTTCGTTTTAGATTGCAATTGGTGGGAATCATACAAAATTTAAAAAATTGTTTTGTCAACTTTTTTATGTGAGCTTGTAACGATAATTTAAAAAATGCGTTTTGTAGACTTCGGTAACTTATATGCATATTGAAAATTTCATCAAAATCGGTTAATGTTGCAATGTTTATGAAAATCTGTGACTTGTTCACCCTTATGCTCTCATCTTTAAACTATGTGCATATAAGTTACCGAAATCTGCAAAATCATTTTCATTCTCTAACAAACTAGTCGGTCTAACATCTTCAAAAATTCAAGTCCCTTGGACCAATTTTAGAAAAGTTATACGATTTTTAAGAGCACTTAATATTGTCCCTGACTATATTGTTATCGAGGAGAAGTCATTTCAGCAGTAAATGGAAGATATGACATCAGTGAAAAATGTAGTCTGTACGAATAGCTAGAGCCACTCGTCCAAATATTTGTCTTATTTACGTATAATATATTTATATATTTTTCTTAAATACTTATTAGGGGGTTCTTTGGTACAACTATTGGCCACGTGTTTACCCAGCCTCACAACCGACTGGAGTAAATGGTACTTTTTCTTCTGTGATGAAAGAATAGTTCCTTTCGACAGTAAAGATTCAACTTACGGAGAATATAAAGTGAAATTAATTGGAAAAATACCAGTAACAGAGGATCAATTCATAAAAATTAATTCTGATTTATCCGGTAAAATCTTTGAATCTACTTTATCTCTCATTGGAAGATTTGTTTGTTATCTCAGAAAATTGTCCTGTTTATAGCTGAAGAGGCTGCAAAAGATTATATTAAGAAGATGTCCGTTTTCTTTCCTCCTGATCGCGTTCCATGTTTCGATGTACTTCTCTTGGGATTGGGTCCCGATGGACATACATGTTCGCTCTTTCCTGACCATAAGGTTTTGAATGAATCAAGCTTGTGGGTCTGTCCAATTAACGACTCTCCTAAGCCACCTCCGTCTCGCATCACTCTCACACTCCCTGTAATAAATAATGCTAAAAAATGCATATTTCCCATTACCGGATCTGGCAAAGCTGAAGTTGTTAAGGTGATTATATCATTGAAATTACAACGAACGTATTTTTCTGATTATATTTATATGAAAGCCATATTTTCATTCTTAAATTTAATATCTCGCAGAAAATCTTACAAGATAGAGAAAATTTACCAGCTGCTCGTGTACAACCACACAACGGAGAATTATATTGGGTCCTAGACGAAGATGCTGCAAAACTTTTAGACACGGTCTAAAGATATTTCATAAAACTGTCTGTGACATTCCACACTGGTATCATGTTCTGATGCTTAGCATATTTCTTGGGCTTACTATTTTATATACATATGTATGTGCATTTTTTACTTAAAATGATATTTAATAGATGAGTATATAGTTTACAAAAAGATTTCTGACAATGTTTTGCTCAAATGTCTTTTTTGATATTTAATATTATTTGGATTGTATAAGATCGCGAAGTCGAACATTTTAATGTTCCACTACTTTATAGAATATATTTTTTTTCATTTATATTTGTATATACTGAATAGAGATTTGGTACAATAAGATGAAATATTTTACATCACTTTACTATTAGTTATTACTGTGAAACCGTGCAACATAACTATCGAGAAAACTAGTGAACGAACTTTATAAATTCCCATGAAAACTAATATCTTCAATAATAAATTAATCATGTTCCTAACTAATGTACAAGCATCAGTATACACTGATTTCTATATTGATCTTTCTTTTTTATTTCTTGTTTAGTGTGGGTATATTATAAAAATGTAGCTATATATTTATTTTTAGTTAAGAATATATAAAAACATAGGAAACAAAAGGTCAAGAATATTTTAGATTAATGAACGTGTATAGCACAATCTGCTTCTATATTTTGTAACAACTTTTTAATAAAAAAAAAAGAAGATATACTTGAGATGGATAAAGCATTATTTTAAGAACTTGTATATTTTTGTTAAAATGTGAACGAAATAAAATAGTTATTTGCACAGAATCGCTATGCATGAAAATTTTTGTAACAAAAAAAAAATGTATCACAAATAAATTTATTAACATACTTTAAATACGGTTACAATCAGTCGCGAAATATAAAGTACATGATTCCAATGATAAAAAGTCTGTTTAATACTGAATTCAAGAAGATACAAAGTAACTAGCAAAATAGTAACGTAAAACTTCTACAGGATTATTTTATTTGCAAGAATAAATATTCGTAGTCATTTGTTCCATACAAGAGTCAGTATATCAAGAATAATATAATAAACAATTATATATAATTGTTGGGCAAATCATAAAAGATATTCTTTGGTGAATGACATAAAACCGTAGTAGCAGGTAAATAGGTAATACAGTAAAAAGTGACTATTTTCATACGTAGCACAACTTATATATATTCTTAAATGGAATATTATTATTAATATGTATATATATGTATGTTATATTATGTAGGATGAATATTATATATATATATATAACATACATATATATTGTACATCATATCTATATATATATATATATATATATAGGTTGAGGCAGGAAGATCGTTTTTAACATGAAATTAAACATGTATTACATAATCTGCCACCAGTCAAATTTGACAACCAGTGTTAACTATTTAGGAACCAAATTGCTTTACAATAATGTATAAATTATGTTTATTCTTTACAAAAGTCTTACGTGTACATGAACATCGAGCCATAAAAAGAACCAGAATAGCCCTCATCAATTCGCACTGTTTCTGAATTTGCAGTAACTACCCGATCAGCAAAAAAGAACTGTGTGATATTGTATAATATATTTGATTTTTTGCATAGCATACTAAAAAGAAAGTATTCTTATAGGTCCCTTTCAACTTATAAGAATTATTTACAAAGTATTCTTCTGAAAATATCATGGCTGTCTCATAACTTAAAAATTACACCAAATGTCAACACGAATTATGATATTTTCCTGTACAATATACTAAAATTGTAAATGCTATAATTACCCAAAACACGGGTTCTGCGATTTTGCATTTAAACATATGTTTTGCCTATGTAAAAAGTGATGGAAAATAGTAATAAGGTACTCCTAGAGTTTCTATAAACGCAGTACCATAAATATTAGCTCACGTTCATCCAGAATGTATTACGAAGATTGCCGAGCATTACCACCATCACTCGTCATTCGTATTCTTTTAATGGGTAAAAGTGAATAGACGCGGCAATAAATACTATCTCGCGACGATACACTTCCATAAAGCGTCACTGTACATATTTATAATATACATGATATACACATTTTGTTCGTAATATTCATTAACCAGAAGATGAATTACGTCGGAACAAATGTGTAACAGATAACGCACGAACACCGTTAATATTTGTTCGTGGAGTAAGTTTTTTAATACATGTATTATAAAAAAGATCGATGAAACGTGCAGTTTTCTAATTGCAATTCACAGCATAACATCCTGTTTTCCGGAGAGATTACTATTACTATTATTACTTTTGTCGACGAGTGACTGGACGATAGAATTAATAAAAATTAAATAAATTTCCTTACTAGCAATCAGATGTTATGCACTGAATCACGTTTCCAATTTAGCTTATAACCATACATATCACAGTATCAATATAACCCTACCCTCCCTATTTTCACAATTCGTAACACTTTCTAGTGTATTTGTTAAGGAATACATTCGTTTATATTTTGATAAAACTATGTTTCGTATCATCAATACATGTACATGTTAAACCATTTTTCAGAGCACTTTGCAAATTGTATGTGAAAAATTTCATTTTTCTTTGCGTTTCAATGACCAAACGTATTTTTCTCCATATTTTTGTGTTTTTCATATAAAGAAAAGATAAAATGAAATTAAGTGGTAATACTTCTTTTCCGAAGATCTTTGTACTATCGTTTCTATTTCGAAATGAAGAATCTACACATTTATTCTGTTTCTTAGAAACAAAAATGTACATGTAGACAATCAACTGGGATTACAACTGAACCATTAATGCCATGTATCGAACATACGCACAATGTACATGTACGAATGCATTGGAAGTTATTTCGAATCCCCTATATGTACTGGCCATTTCATTACAATTAGCCTCTCTTGATTGAAATCTTTCACAAACGTGTGTTAATCGATATACGATGATAGCTTGATACGTCCGGGAGAAATAGAGATAGTGAACGCTTAAATAATTGGGAAAGCCTCAAGTTAACAATAAATAAGCGACGTTACGTTCAACAAGGGGCGGAGCGTGCCCAAAGTGCTTATACTAGCCGATGATTGAATGGCTTTATATATCTTTAGATAGATTTAAAGAATAATTTAATTAAATTAATATCACCTAACATATAAATATCCATCACGTCATATTTACACCTAGTAGTCCTCTGAAATTCTCGTAGACTATGTAACTAATCGATACAGCTGGGGCCACCTGAAATTGAAAATAGATGAGCTTATAAATGCTTCTAGAAAATTATAGTTGACCTACTTTGATGATTAATTGCGTTATACCTTTAAGAAATTTGGTGTTAAACCTCTGTATAATCCACGGAGTCCTTCGTTTCTAATAATTTCTTTAAAAACACCGACCATAGTGTTAGGAGATTTATCTGGTGCAATATCAGCTTGTAATCGTGTCCTAACTAAAGCTAACGGATATGAACACACTTGGCCAGCTGTACTAGAAGTTGTTCCGCACAGTAATAATATCCAAAACGGTGGTTGTTCGTTTTTGTCGTGTGTTCGTAAATACCTATTCTTTAAAGTCTATAACAGGAAGAGAAATATTAGAATTGGAACACATGTTACATTCAATATACATCACACAATTCTAAGTACTCACTTCGTACACGGCCAGGTCAATACCAGCATATGGAAGTATCCCTATTAAATTCGGTATGTAACCTTTGTAAAAAGATTTTAGACCTCCTTGTGTATATATTTTCTTTGTGGCATCGAGTAAACCAGAAAATTCTCCTGTTTTTCTAAGCGCAAATCTAGTTTTGAGTACCTGAAACACATCAGCCAGAACATCAGTATCAGGTAATAAACATTCGACTTGTATTACTATTACTATTACCAAAAGGAGCACTGATGGAAGCATCTCTGGATCATCTACATAGTATTTTCTGTAACATCTCTCAGATGTACTCTTAGAGATCTTAGATTTCACAGACAATTAAGGAATCATTTGAAATGAATAGTCGTAGTTTGTACAGATACTTTCATTCGTGTTCTCTGCTGCACTATTGCTAATGTTCTTATAATACCTCTAGCGGATATATGGCTGACTGACTGATTCCTCCGGCTAAAGATCCTGCCATTAATCGTTCGTACAATCCGAGCTCTCGAACATCGTTTCCTTTAAGTGCTCTCTTAATTTGTTCATACGCCATGAATTTTAGCGCGCTTTCAGGTCCGATTTTAAGTACGTTTATACCGTTCCCTCTCCAAAGGCTAATCGATCCTCCTTCACGGAGCATGTACCTGAAGCAACTCATAATTTTGCAGTGTCGGGTTCCGTGTACCTGGAATTATGTTTCTTCGTCATAAAATAAAGCAAAGCTGAAGCTGACCATTTTCTCTATTACAAACTCACTGTTTACAATATTTAGACTTTTTAACACTAATCGTACTGGCTACAGAATGTGTCAAATATACATTGTTTTATAAAAAAATTACAAGACTGAACTTATTTAAATTTTTCACGATTTTTATAATAATACGTGATTAAATAAAGAAACTTATTGATCAATTTCTGATGGAAGCATCTTCACCATTTCAATAATTACGGTCGTGGTACGGTTAGTGTTAATAGATGTACCTTACTTTTTATTGAAAAAAAATTATCCGAAGAACGAAAACAACAAAACGTCGTTCAAAAGGAAAAGACTAGATTTTTATGAAATTTACACATCAGATAATCTTTAGAAAAACATTTTTTGCCTATTCTTTGCCAATCATCCATACCTAGATAAATTTGCTATTAAAAAATTCACAATTTTTTTTCTAGAGTGAACAGCTGTTGGCATATCGAGGAAAATCGAGTTTTCCATCCTCAACGTTGTTACTCGTCGTCCCTTTAGATATGGATGATTTTTATAAAAAACATTCGACATATATTTCTTTGATCTGGAAACTGTAAATGTCGTTAAAAAAAAAAGGAGAAAAAAATCGTCGTGTTATATTCGACCGTTGTCCTTTCTAAGTAATGTTTATTTGTCAAGCTCACCTGCAGGTACACTTTAATCCGATCCAAAGGGGCGGTACACGTTCGTGAGACAGCACCGGCTACGCCACCGGACACCAAGTGTCGCCACCACATTCCAGAGACCATTTCGCTAGTCGTGAAATCTTCGGGGACGCCAATGTCCTCTCCAATATCCATATACTGAAAACCGTCATAGAAATTATAATCAATCGTGTCGCATACAATGCATTGTGATTGCGACGACGGCATCGTGTTTCTCTACGGTTATGCGCACGTTATGTACCGAGAATGGGGCAAAACTGCCTTGCATTTGAAGACAGTCCATAGCGCGAGAAATCGAATTTCGTTTCGATAAGTCAAATGATCCGCGAGCGATTAAACCTCCTAATCTCCATGTTCCACACGTTTTAATGTTCTATCCGATTCGTTCTTATCTACATACTTTTTTCTAAGCGTGCGCGTAACAAATTCGTGTACACACGGTACACAAATCGTGTGGCCGCTCGGACATGTCCGTTTGAATTTTTCTCGGGAAAGATGAACAGGGTGGGACACATCCTATCGAGGAATTAAATGCTGCGACAGAATCTCTTTATCTGCCTTGCACTCAAAGAAGCTGGTATTAACTAGTTTAGCACGATCAGTTGCGCTAAAATCACAACCACCAGACAGACTGTACTCGATCCGGTAGACGGGGAGCACCACGTGTCAGATAATTCTTGAACTCCGATCAGCTGCAATTTTCACGCTAGACATCGTGAAATATACAACGTCTGATTTTCGACTGTTTTATCGGTCGCAGACGTTACATCACATTTTTCCACGTGCCGGGGTGACATTTCCAATGATCGGCTCGGCTCAATTTACGTCCGAGACGGTTTTTCAATGTGCACGCCACTAGAAACGACCTTGACAATTTCAACACACATCAGAACAATATTTAGAAAACGGTTTGGCATCGACCGGGCATTGGATAGTCGATAAGTGAAAGTTCATACAAATCGGCCGCCAATATTCAAGGATCACCGAAAACGCCGAATGGAATTTCGCTCGGCACCGATATCAAAGGTCGACAGAAAAACATGTACGTATAGACAGTGCTTTTTTAGAAACTCGGGTCTGGGGTTGCACAAATTAAAAATTAGGACATTTCCAGAGTATTCAGTTAAAAGATATACAGTGAAAAGAATTAGTACTTGCAGAGGGTGTACAAAATATTCGTTCACCTTCTCAAAACGAATAACTTTTTCAAAATTGGACCCAACAGCATGAGTTTTTATGTAAATAAGTTTTTTCTAAATTGTTATCGGTCGCAATTGCCAAGAAAAAAGGCCACGATTTTTAAATTTTTTATCTGCACCGTAACCTTTACTTTTTATAACTATTAAAAAATAACAATTTAAAAAAGAAAATTATTTACTATTTAAAATAATCCCTCTAACGTCTAAAAAAAGACTTGAGCTGCTGGGTCCAATTTTGAAAAGGTGTACGAATAAAGGTGTCTACTAAACTAATAAATATTTATTTTGCAGTAAAAAGTAGTGGTTTCATTGAGTAAAAATTTGTTCCCCGTAAACAGTTGAATGTAGAAAGTATGTAGACTGCGAGTAACAGGAGGTTAATAACTTTTAATAACTGTTACTTCCAGTTAATAACAGGAAAAACGATATTGTTGCCTGCGCGAAGTGGAGGGAAAAGAATGTTTTATCATCAACTGAATGATGCACTATTTCGATAAATAGCGCAAAGGTAGACGCAGTCATTCACGCAGCACGTGTCAAACGAGTGCTCGTCATAGAAATAATCCGAGTCTTTTCTTTCCGAGATTTAATATATCGAAACGTTCTATAATTGCGGGAGCAAGTGAGCAAGGTACATAGCTGCCGTAAACAGTGCCGCACCATGATGTTTGCGGGCCCTCGACAATTTTGCACTAGATCCACTGAACTTGACTATACTTCTCAATCTAATCCTGTTCTCAGAATGAAATTTTCGAACACGGAAAATCGATAGACGAAATTACGAAATTGCACCAGGGAAGCCGGATTCATTGTCGGGTTTCAATGAATTAGATTTCGACCTTGTACATCTTCGATTGATTACACAAGAGGTTTCTATCGTCATTACTGCTTAAAAGAATTTCGTAAAACATTTCGATCGGTGACTAATCGTTTTTTGCTAATCTATCTGGAAATTGTCGTAGAAAACCGTTTTTAAACGTTTCGGAATACATTTAAATATTTCAGATAACGGCACTTGTACTATGGTTTAATCTTTTTAACCCTCATCCGTTCTTCGTAGCAATTTAACACAGTTTTCCTGAAATAAGTTATACTGTTCTGCTAGTAGCTATGCGAAACAACCGAAAAATCTAAGATGTAAATGTTTTATAAAAAGATGTAAACACCGAGGGACGGTTTCAGTTCGTAAAAGGAGGGTCAGAGGAAAGTATTCGAACTGGGACGTAATAGGATCTTCTTAAAAAAAAAAAAAAAGAAAACCGTCTGAAGAACAAGTGTTCCGTCACCAGGGGCTTTCTTTTCTCTTTGAACTGTTGCACTGTCCGATAGACGTAAGCAAGCGAGCACGAAGAAAAAGGATACCGAAAAATCGAAACGAATACGTCACTTGATAAAGCACGAAGAAGTGGTCGGTATCGATGCCCGCGGCGATATCCATTGTCTACGTATGTAAAAGAGAAATATTCAATCGTGTCGCGGCGTGTTCGATTTCGGTTGAACGAATTTCAAACAGGACTGGAAAGGTAGAAGAAGCGTGCAGCTTTCTGTGGCTATGTTCGGGCTGCTAGCCAACAGATTGCACTTGGTGTCTCGCCCAATGTCGCCTTTAAATCCACATCTATTCGGTTAATATCTCTCCCAGCGTAAAGACACACGCGCTGGTCACGAGACTGATTATTTTAATCCTGGTTGTGCGGCAGGAACAGAGAATTCACGAGAACGCCTACAATCGGGTATCGTAATCCATTTGACTCGCGATCATGCACGCCGTTACTTCGCGTGGTCAAGCTAATGGCAGAACACACAATCGTGACATTAAGGAAAATTAATCTACCGTCGGAGTAATTGTTAATAAAACACGTTTATGTCAATAGGGGTATATAGTAATTTTATGTTTGATGTATGGTGAGCGCCAGAAGATCATCGGTATTTTAGTGTAGTCAGGCTAGAAATCTTACGGGAAATGCTTTGTTATCTGAAAACCTAGCTTTCGCAGAAGAACGGAATTCCTGCTTATAGATAATCGCACACGCTAAATATTCGGGTTAAAAAGATTTATTGATAAGATTAACGAACAGACGATATACATACATATGGTAAGCAATCATTGCTTGAAATTCCTGTTAAATTTTTTGTTTTTATCTTCCCAATGCGATGAAAAAATTGTATCAATAAATTCAATTGAATTATTTTGTTTTCTAGCGATCAACTACCTGTGGCAAATATACGAACGGCAATGTTGGTTAGAAATTACGAGGAAATCGATATCGTGAGAGTTGAGTGTCGGATAACAATCGTCCGGTCACCGGTTAGAATACATACATATTTCGTATCGAAGCATGGCACATAAATGATAGCCTGAGTAATGTTAATACATACTCTTGTTGTAATATTAGCGATTTTTCAAGAATTCTTTATTTAGCAGAAAGCACAGAATAAAATACTCAATTCAGAAATAAACAATCTCCGAAAAGAACAAGTTTTTTACGCAATTATTTGTGTTTAATACAGTTATCTGTGGATTACCAGTCTTATGCAATTACACTGACATAATGCAATAATCCTGCCTAAATGTCTTGTGACATAATGGCATTAATTTAATAATAGAGGACGGTCAGACTTAGGTGCGGCGATAAAAATATAGATATCAACACTAGTGGCTGCCATTAAAACACAAAAGAAATATAGGATTAATTAAAGATAGAATTCGTTGTGCAATTATTTATTTTGATAATTTGAAATTGATTTTAGGAGTCGGTAGTTTCACTTCCCATCTATTCGAACGGTACGAATGTTCCCGCGCGAAATACAGCTCTCGCGTCGAAGGAATGTTTAAAGCAGAACAATCTCGAACAAACCGGAGAAGGGACAGAAAATTTTACATTCACGATGAATCATCGCTTTGCATGAATGAGCCCAGCAATTTGTCAATGTATTAACACCTAACGCTATGGTGTCTCAATTGCTAGAAACTTGCTCCCAATATTCTTCGTCAAAGCCACATTTCACTCTCGTGCTATTTAAAATGTAGGTTCCTAAACTACAGCATTAGCGCGAGCGCGGAATCAATGGGAACACGTGTTCCGTCTAGCTGCTGTCAATTTTTGCCGGTCAGCTCGTGGTTACTCTCGAACCGTTTTCAGTTCGACTTTTAACTAATAAATTATACATATATATATATATATATATATATATGCAAGCATACAGACAAGTTTCGATATTATTTTACTTGACAACAATACCGCGTCATCGTAAACTGTCCGATAATTAACATTCGATATGCAAATATTTGTACAAATACTCAAGTCGTTTTATCAGCCGAATTGAATTTCGCAAGAATGTCGTCGGAGCGTTCAAGAATGTATGAGAACGGTTCTTTCAAGCTTTCGCTTTCTCCTCCCGCCACGTGAATTTTCGCCCAGC
Source organism: Lasioglossum malachurum (assembly GCA_028455605.1). Classification (NCBI taxonomy): domain Eukaryota; kingdom Metazoa; phylum Arthropoda; class Insecta; order Hymenoptera; family Halictidae; genus Lasioglossum; species Lasioglossum malachurum. The sequence goes on from CM052316.1 coordinate 23,753,636, forward strand.
CTTTCCATAACCTCTAACCGACTTCGCAGACAGAAATCTGTAACGGTGTATCAAACGATTCCTCGTGTCTAACCTCAAAGTCCGTATCGAAACCATCGAAACACGGATTTAAATTGTCATGCACAATCAGTTCAGATACCTTAGGAAATTTATCAGAAGTATTCTCGGCGTTTAGATTGTACGTTCGAAATTCTATTTTAAATATACGATAGAGGTTAGAACCGCGGTGTCATTCCCGGCCAGATTTGGACTCGTTGCCCCTTTTGAGTGCCCATAGATAGCTACATTTGAACAGCATGGTGAGAGACACTCACCCGTTGCAGAAGCTCATGATAGCCTTGAAGAAATTCCTCGCAAACCTGGCAGGTAGACGGGATGCTCTCGTGCTTCAAAATTCCCGGCTTTTTTAACGTGTACATCCCTACCGAATATGTATATAACGGAAATCGGCGAACGGTTTTCACCCGAAAACTCTGCGATTCCTTTAGACCGGAAAATATTTAGACTAGGACGCGGTTCGATCCGCGTGCTATACCAACGTGAATTATCCTCGTGACAGCTGTGCCCGAGGACACGTGAACGACGGAGGGAACAAGCGAGAGAATAGAAACGAGAACTATTTGACGATTCATATGCACAGCGAATCAAAGAAAACGAGCCTCGCCACGATTCAGCGATTCGAAAGCTCGGAGTCCGATCTCGAGACTGAAGAGCGCGAGACGCGAAGAAACGGTGGGGGAATAGGAACGAAGAATCGGTTCATCCGGGGATGCCCCCACCATACAATGTCTACTCTACAGCATGCGTCACACAAGTAGGTACGTATGCATATCTGGGAGAATACCTGTTAGAATGGGCGCATACCTAAATCGGCTTTGACTATTACTAAATAGACTGCGGATCTTTATGTTTTTATGGCTTATAAAAATGTTGAAAAAATGCTGGCGTGTCAAATTCAACAGAATTTAGTAGTTTTTATGTATTTCTTGTAATACTTTATTCCACTTTCTTTAAATTCGTCTACACAAATTGCATAAACGTCCGAAGTCCAACTATTACAGAGCTAGGCGAAGTCTAGTGGAAAATCTTCCGTAATATTTGTAACGTCTGGTACTAGACACTTTAAAAAACACGACCGATTTCGCATTTTTAAAAACTGCGAAAAATCTAAATAAACTTAGTCTTACGATTTCTATAAAACAATACATGCCTGTCACATTTTGCGCTTGGTATGGTTAGTGTGAATAACCTGGATTGAAGTATGTTATTACCACATTTCGTATATGTATTTAAAAAAAGAAAGTAAATATAAATATGTGTTATAGTGAAATGTTTAATTATATTATATGTTTGAAAATGTTTGAAAAATATGTGACCGAATCTTCGATAAACATGTTGTTATTCTAGTTTCCGTAAATTAGCCCCCAAACATCTACAGTTTAGTAACTACAACATTACGTTGTCAGAACGATTGAAGGTTATACATAGAAATGTCCGTATTTAACCTTCAATTACCCGCACTCCACTTTCTACATACATAGCTGGTTACTTGGAACTTTACATCAGTCCAATATAGATAAATTTTTACTATTACTATTTAATAAATAAATATTTGCTATTGCGGTCGACACCTTTGTTTATGCTTGAAAAGCTAGATTTAAAATTTTGAGATTGTAAATACAATATGTGCGAGTAACGAAAAGTTAAGTACGTTTTAGCTGGCACCCGACAAGTATGCGGAGAATGTGTAACACACGTGGCCCCCTTTTCACGTGAAAGTTAACCATCCTGACTCGCAAATTGTAGCGACACCTGAGATACAATGGTTTTCCTTAGCAACTGCAAAGCGGGAAAATGCTTTTTGCGAGCTTGGTTAAGGTCGACGGGGATATAAAGAAGCAAAGATGAAAGAAAAGATAAAAATTTGTTGAGTTGATTTAATGACGTTCATACCCGCGCGAAGTAGGCGCTAACTAAAACCGATCTAGTCATGGTAGCTGCATCACGGAAATACCTGAGTCATAATGAAGTACGTCATCCTTTGAGGAAACTGATAAATACTGGGCCAAACGGTAAATACGTGTACGTTTCCGAGTGCATACATTGACACACGGGTGCAACGTGAACATGTTCGTATATGTTCATTGCGACTGACGCGCTCGGAAAACTCTAATCAATTGAAAGTCACGAGGGAACGTAATTCTCTATTTGTAAAACTACTTATAGAAGTAACGTAAATGTCTTACTTGCTTCGATGGTTAATTAGAGGGAACATAAAGAGTCGGTCCACGCACACAGATGTCTTAAAATTTATGGCGACAAGTTTTCGTGGCGGCGCTGTCTCTAGGCCTAGGGCTCCGAGATCTGTGGTACAGCACTATAGTCGGTCTGTACCCAGCAGACGATGACCTCACAGCCTAGCACATACTCGGCTGACGAAACGTTGAGACATATTTCACCACCCTAAGAAAGCCTGCCGCTTGCAATCAAGTTCAAACTAAGTAGAAAATGTTGTAAGTGTACCGCGTTCCATTATAAACATTATTTATCTACGAGAAAATTCGACTTGATTTCTTGTTCGAGTAATCCGTGTGCTTTCATCGAATAATTCTAATGTAAAATGATCATTTATCATTGATTTGTGCAGTCAATTCGGCTAGGTAGAGAAAATAAAGGTCGAATTAGACACAGTTCTGCAGTAGGTGTATTCTCATGTACAAGCTCTAATTGTTAGATAACGAGATATAAGTGGTCGCGAATATATATAATTTACGTGTTTTCCTTCCGTTATCACTTCTAATGAAACCGTTGGTGCTTTGATAAATTAGCATAACATCGTTTCCTATCATTGTGTGCGCTACACCTATGTATCGTGTCAGGGTTACAAATTCCGCGAGGGCGTAACGTTGTTAAGTAGGTGATTCGTTACTGGAAAAGGGATTTGAAAATTTAATAATCGGAACATCCAATTTCGAAATCACTCTGAATGCAAGGTTTCACTCGACGACCGTTTCGAAAACCGAATTAGAACTTTAGAAAGCGCATCGCTCGACTTGCAACCCTTTCCGACCACTATGGGAGGGTAAGCGATTGTGCAGGGATAAAAAAAAAAACTCTAAGGACGCATGCGCGTGAAGCGTGCGCGCTTGTAATGCGCTTGCGCTTACGAATCGAATCGACTAGTAGAGGTGGACGTCTAACAGTGAGCGGGGAAAGGTGCTGGGAACAGCTGGTAGATTATCAAGGTCATTTCGAATGACAGCCACACGTCACACCTCCGGTCGAGCCCCCTCTGCCGACCAATCAGAGGCCCGGAATCGACTCGATCTCTTGCCACTTGTACACATGCAAACTACATCCACGAGTTCATCGTACAATGGTTATCTAGCGGGCAGACGCATAGAGCCATTTGCGCAGCTGCATTTGTGTTTCATTAAGGAGGGATGAACGCGTAACTTTTACCGCTTGTTCAAGATAAACGGAACCATGTTCCCAGACAATCATTACGGAAATTATATACACGTCAATCGTAAAGAGGACCGAGAAAAAAATAAAGACACTACGAAAACTAGTTCGTAACAATTTATTAAATAAATTATTTCAAGTTTTTTTGTTGTTGTTAGTTACTCTTTGATACTATTTTCTAGAATGATACAGGATTTAGTTTGTATATGAAATCCCAACGATCGTTAAGAGTAGACAGCGGATTTTATGTATTCAGTACACATACGTAGACATATTAAGAAAGAATTTCTATTTCAATCCAGTTTGTTGCAATTCAGGTAGAAAATTTTTATCTTGCGTAAAGATCCGCCGTCTTGTTGAGAGGTTGACTGTATTATATGTGTATTTAAATTGATGGACGCCATCAAGGGCAATATGTTAGACTCATTAGTTAATATATAGCGAATGTTGTATTAAAGTATTTAAAAAAAAGGAAAGATATATAGTATTTATTTGATGTTATTTTTTCTATGTTTACTTACTAGTTTCTAATATAGTTACACCAATGATAAAATCGTGTGAACATACTTACGTTCGTGTGATGCCAGTATTCGATAAGACCCAGGAGATCGGTACTTGGGGCATAAAGTAGAAAATCTCGCCACTCGTTGAAGCTAATTGTAAGACTTCCATCTTTGTCCATTCTATAAATCGGATAATATAAGCAATGTGTGAATCGATAGCGATGGGAGATTCTTTAAACAACAACCGTTTTATCTTGCGAATAAAAATTATAAAATAGAAAAAGATTTATGTATCAACGTATCGATCCGCGTGCGCGGAGCTCCGATGACTCATGCTATTGTCGCCAGAGCAGCGTATAGCTTGAACTACACGTCGTTCGAACGATTTGCACAAACGCACACAAATCGTTGCTAAATAAATACCTACCGTTGCAACAATTTCTTCGCTTCGCCGTCGGCCATCTTTATGCCTAGCTCCTCGAACGATTTTATCAATTCCTCCAAGTCAATTTTCCCTGAAAGAATAAAGAGCGAGTCATAAATACGGTCAACACAAAGAAAATTATGTTTCCGCAACACCAGACGACGATGCGCCAATGTCGAATGAATAATATGAAATAATGACGACAGCAGTAATCTGATCTCCTCGACACGCAGTAAACATTGCTACAGGTTTGTGTTTAGCTGAATAGTGTCGTTCATCGTTTAATATCGCTTTCGAAAAAAATGTTGCGTCTATAAATGAAACATCGTTTCTTTTTCTTCGATTCGTATTTTCAAGAATTATTTTTTTTCTGATTTGTGAAATTGAAGAAATTTATGTTAGTGAATTTGTTGAGCGATCAATAACCGTAATAAATTGTAAGAAAATTATATTGCGTCAAAAATTTAATGGGACATAATACGACCTTGAAGCGGCCTTAACCCCTCGGATCGCAGACATCATTATCTACTGTTACGTAGGATGACGTGATGGGTGATGCTTATCCGGAACACACAGTAGATAATGACGCTCAACTAGTCAAACTTTCTGTGTCTCCGGGTTGAGACGAGTTCAAGACCCTGTTATGTCAATAAGTAGTATAATGAAAAAAATTGGAGCAAATACATTATAATCGCAATACATATAAATTATTTTCGATGATAATTCGGGGTTGCATTGCAGTTGAAAACATTTCGTTAGTTAATATTTCTGTGTTCAGATTTACTAACCGTCTTTGTTCTTGTCAAGATGGGTGAACTGTAGACGTAAATTTTTTTCATGCTCGCGGACATAATGTATGAATTCCGCGAGACTAATGTCGCCACTTTTGGTGCTGTCTGATCTAGCCAAGAATTCCTGGAAAAAAACAATTACTGTAATCTAGAAATCATGAAATCTAAAAAAATTTGTATTCAAGAATATTGGTAATAAATATACTGAAAAGTTCGAGATCTCTCCGTATATTATAGATCTTTTTGTGGGTTCTTTAAAGAAGGAAGAGAAACCGTACAAGTCCGGCAAAAATATGTGTAAATCTATTCCCAGACTATTTGTAGCCAATTTGAAATTTTGCTTTTTACCGTCTAATATTAGAAACTGCCATACATTTGAATAAAATTTGAATACTTCAATAGTTTATCAAGCTGGAGTTACATAACGATGAAATTTAAATTCGTAAATCTCACGCGCAAATGTGACGTGGAAAATCTGTATTTAACAGGGAAAGTCTCGAAATAAAATATACGTACACATATACGTAAAATATTTTCGAAGTAATCGAAAACTTTGAATTTTATGTAACATCTGCAGTACGCGATTAATGGGTGTGCATGGATAGCAGGATTTTCAGCGGAAGTGCGACTGGAATGAATGGAGCGATGAAGTAAACGTGAATGGCAGGGTAAAGAGTAATTGATAGTCGGTATTTTCCAACGAATCTATTTATCAGGAATGTGAAAGTTACATGCAATGTCCGCATTGCTCGATTCGATCGTACGTTGGCGCCTACGTCGAGGCACAGAGAGCTTAACGCAAGTTTTCGAAAATTCAGCTTACCTCGGCGTAATATTTATCGACTCCGACCTCGCGGAGCGCCTTCGACAAGTCCTTCACGTCGATTTTCCCATTTCCGTCCTGATCTAAGTTTTGAAATATCTTCTCGAGCCGCTCCTCATCCTCGGCCGGCAACTCGTGCAGATAGTGCGGTGGCTTTACGCCATGCACGGCACTTACTCGATTACCAGGCATCTTTCTGTCACGTCCTGTGCTCCCCAAATATTTCCGAGGACTTCCTCACACAGTATTCTCGCACACATACACCCAGACACGTCACCGTTATTTTCTCTCCCGTGTCCTTTCTATTTCTCGAGGCTACGGGTCTCCATTCGCCGAGTTTTTCTCTGATCACTGCACGGAACGTTTTGATCGTTAAACAAGCTTACGATAGAACTCATAACTGCATCACACACGTGGCTCACGAGCAGTGTGCATCGATTTTCTCCTGAATAACTGGCACGTTTTCTACCTACCGAGTAACGTAATCCTGCGTGTGGCCGTCACGTCGTCGATATTTCACGCGTTCTCTCACTGAATACTTGCCCACTGTAAAGATTAAAGTAGACCACGGAAAACGATTGGAACTCCACACCCTTCCTCCCTGTGTAATTCCAATAAAATCGACCGTGTACACTCACTGTATAACACTGAACCACACTGAGGCTAGCGTACTACTCGCGTTCGGAACCTTACAACAGTTACAACCGTTTATGCACTACTGAATCCAGTGTCGTTGGAGTGTCCTGGATTGTGCGCGATTCTACCAAACTTATCTACTGGGCAAAGGCGCGCGTGTCGCGTTGAATTTAAATACTCACTTGTCTGAATAGAGCCCATAGCTGGGAAAAGTAGCATTTTAGTTAGTAGAGAGTAAATAAACCTATTTATTTTAAAGTATGCTTAAAATTTGAGGCAGTAATTTTTGAAAATAGTATTTTAATTGAAGAAGATTGAAGATATTTGTATTTTCTCTTCATTTCCAATTTCCAATATTATTGCTGAAAATAATGGTTCGAATTCATATAGAGCTTCAGTCTCAAACTTTGGAAATATGAATTCAGTCAAGACAAGAAGAGAATATATTGAAATATGTTACTAAATATTTATTTATATAACAATACATTGTGGACGTAATTGGAAGTAGTTCAAATTCATTTGTATACTATTGCAAATATTTGAAAATAGTGTTGCAATTATGTCTGTAGTTCTAAATTGGTATTTAATTTCCGAGTTAGAAGAAGAATATTTGATTTCTCACAATTGAGGCCAACAACGCCATCTAACGACAAATTTTAGAAAAATGTTTTGCTCCGTAATGAAGAGAATTTTCCAAACGCGCGAATAGTTTGAATTTGATAAAAAATCTCTGTCTTGAAAAATTCAATATAAATAACTCTGCATTTATTTGTTACATGCAAATGATTAAATCGGACGAATTAGAATCAGCGTTAGAACGGATGATTCGTAAAAAAGTACTCTTATGTATGTTGAATAGATAAATATATTACACTTTCACTTACAGTACAATTGTTAGAAAATACATTAAACTTTCGTGGATTTTCATAGACGATATAAAACATTCGAAGAGTTTTATCTCGACATTTATGCACCATTACCCCCAATCAAGTGTTCTTCCCTATTGTCGAAGCATTCGTATCTCGAATTTCGTTTTGTCTGGTGATGGCGTGCCACTAATAAACGAAAACTGAGAATAACATATCCTTTTCTTATAGATAAGTATTTCGTACACGATGGGTCAGGAAATATGTATTCACAAAATTAATCCTACCATTGTAATTGTATGATTAATAATTGAAAAATCTGTTCTCTAGCGGTGAATAGTAGAATCGGGATAATATATAAAAAGTTTACCATGAACATGCCATCCTTTTATATTATTATATATGTGTATATATATATATATATAATGCGGTTTTTCCATAGTTATTTATTTTAGAAAAATACATTAAAAATGCCAGACTAACAATTACACTTAAACACAACAGGCATTGCGAACACGTGACATACATACATATGTCTATACTATTAAAGATGTTCTATTCAAATAAACGAAAATTCCAATCGATTCTTTCTTTTCCTGTTGGTCTCTAACGAGTCTGGATGTATTCGAATGCATTGCCCATTATGTTTACGGCTAGTATAACAAAAATCTTACAATCGGGAATTAATTTAACATAAATGTCACAAAAGTACCATTCGTACTGTTAAGTGCCAAGTGCGCGCTGACTATATGCAATTATATACCGATATGTATATAATAATTATTGTTTTTCATATGTTCAAACAAAGAACGTTAATATAGATTGTATGTGGCTTCATACCATTAACATAGGTACGCGTGTATCATTATACACATAGTGACATGTTTAACATGCAATTAATCTGAAGCTTGCACAAACAGTATTGTTGCGCTTATTACTTCCCAGTGTACACAGCCCTGTTTGCTTTTACTCTACATTTATTAACGAATCGTATCATGAATAAAAACAAAAAAAAGAAAGAAAGAAAACGACAGAGAAACATATCGAAGGGCAACATCTGACGAATGGATCGCTAGAAAGATTATCGAATTTCATAATTCCTTTAAACGACGGAAACATGTAAAGTGTACAAGGCTTTCCTTTTTTCTCAGTCGTACGTGTAAAGGAATTACATTTATAGTGTACAAAGGAGGAGCGATTGCGAAACGGTAGCTTACGGAATTAATAAATTTGATAAATACATACGTTTGTATCTGAACGAATTCTGAAGACGGTATTCATTTACAGAAAGGAACATTCAATCTTCTATATTATTCAACCTTGTGCTCAGACTAAAAAATGCCCTTTAATGTAATTCGAATAGAAACATATACATGATATATATGTATGCGCAATGTAGTATTTGTGTCCAACAATTTTTGTATACCGGATATTTCACCTGATTTGACCACCTTAAATATTTTTGTTGTTTTTAAAGATACGTCAAATGTTTGAAGAACAAAGTTGAATGGTAGAATAGGGCTCATACGATACCAAACAAATTTTTGTTTTTATGTAATTTTTTTTAGAGATATGAAAGTCACCTTCATTTTCTTTAAATGGAATGAGCTATTTTTTAATACATCAATCGATGTAGCTGGACATTCGTTATAAAAAGGTACTAACCTATGTTTGTCGAAAAGTGAGTAGTTCAAGAGATATTTCAATTTAAATCATTCTAAAACATCATTACTGTCGTACTAAGATATTAGCGTTTATTTACTAGTGTAATGTCTTACTATGACAGTAATGGTGTTTTAGTATTATTTAAATTGAAATGTCTCCTGGACTACTAACTTTTCGACACACACAGGTCAGTACTTTTTTTATAACGAATGTCCAGCTGCATCGATTGATGTATTAAAAAATACCTCATTCCATTAAAAAAAATGAAGGTGACCTTATCTCTAAAAAAATTACATAAAAACAAAAATCTTTATGGTATCGTATGAGCCCCACTTTACCATTCAACTTTGTCCTTCAGACATTTGACATATCTTTAAGTACAACAAAGATATTAGGTGAAATACCCGGTATATTACGACACATACAAATGGTAATTGCCACCAAACATGTAAAACCATCAGAGTTTGATTTGCAATCATAGTAGATCTATTGCAACGAAATATTCGAAATAATCGTTTAAAATTTGAAGACTATGCTCGTGTAAAAAAGTTCTTTTTTACAAAAATCAAAAGGTGGCCCCTTTCTGCAATATTGTCACACACTTTCTTCAGTACTGTGGCCAATTCACGTTTCGTGATGTTCGAAATGTAAACCTTATGATAAATGTATAGCGATTGCAAATTAAATTCTCACTGTAGCAAATAGAAAATTTGTACTACATAAATTTTAAAGTCTTTATCAGATTTATCTGTGAAATCAGTAACAAAATAAATAAAGTTTCTAACATAGTTCTCAAATATATATAAATATAGCATCGAATCTAGACGTAATTATAACACCAATGTTACCGCCAATCGTCGAACAAATAGTTTAGTGTCGCGTATTTTTTGAAATCTGTAATGGAAAAAGCTTTGTATTTTCGTGTAAGTATTAAAAATAGATTATCTGCTACTCCATGTGACTGGCAATACTGCAATCATAACTTAAACAGACATGATTTTTTATGAGCTGGAGTAGACTAAACTAATTATTCTTACATTCTGGTACATTTTCGTTTTGTTTCTCGCATCATGGTATTCCACTACACATGAAAAAGAATTTGTATCGGCAAATAATAAAAACAAATAAAATTGCACCATTTTTCTCATAATTTTTCATAAGTTAACTAGTTATGCTCTGGGATTATTGTTTCTTTCTAATTCAGAATAATGTGCCTCGTATTCACAGAACTAGAGGAAGAGAAACTAACGCGTGCAACTATAAAACGTTTCACTCAGCTTTGTAGTACTGCACGATTTCAAAAGGCACATTTCACGTTGAAAGAAATCATTTTACTTGAACATATCTAGTTTCGTAGTAGCAAAGGTAAAACAATATTTTTTAATGAGAAAGATAGAAAGATCAACTTTTGTCTTTGATCTCTAAAGGTCTCATAAAAGTCTACAATGTCACTTCCACTAAAACTGGAATCATTAATATTTATGCTATATATTATTTCATAAAAAATAGAAGAACCCAAAAGCTATTGCAATTCGTAAAATACTACAGTATAAACAGGTCGTAAATTTCATTTAACGTGTTTGATTCGACGAAACGTTTTCCGTTATCACATTCTGTGAAATACATATTTCAAATTATATTAAATATTTAGATAAGGTCGAATAATGGGAAGAAAAGTTTCTTTACTCGACGTTAGTCGTATATGAAATGCAAGAGAAGAAAATATAGTAATTAAGAATATAAACTTCTTATCAGTAGAATCAAGTACTTGCGTTATCATGCTTTTCTCCTAAGGAACGTTCAATTCATCTTCTCTTTTATAATACACGTATAAGAACGAAAATAAGAACAAGATATAAGTATTCCAATAATATTAACATTCAAACTGCGTTTACAGTTACGAAATTAAGGTGACAGTTAAGAGGAAGCCAATGTGACTGTTTTGGTTTCTCGTAAGTCCGTAAATCGAACACATATTTACAAACGTGAGAGCTGCAGCTCGCATACGTAACAGTCTGTCTTGTTTCCAATTCATTCGCCTTTTAGTAAAAAATAGTTTTGCGCCAGTGACTTTCAATCAGTTATTCTGTGTTATGAACATAGAAAATTTAAAAAAATGGAAAACGAAACGTTCACTGAATTTGAAAGTCCGCTTGTTTAGTCAATATCGATTGATAAGTAAGAAAAAGGTAATATGTACCGTCAGCGTAAAAATATTATAATATGAAAACCACTGTCACAAATAGTAAATGAAATGTGATACAGTATTTTTATCAGGCACAATGGAATTGAAAAATAATTTTCCACGAGAAATCGAAAAGAAAAAACGATGACTTTCTTTCATACATACTAAAAAATTTTCTCAAACTTTTAGATATTTGAAATTAGTAACGTCTCATACTCAAAATACAAAATAGGAGGCTTTCCGGTATTGATTGTTTACTTAAGTAATATATGTTTTTCGATTTTAAAAAATAAAATCACAGCGTAAGATAAAGTTTCTTTTTATACATTGTTTTCCACGATCTTGTTACTGTATATCAAATTTCTAAAGAGAAACGGATTCAAATTAAAATTCCAAACGCAAATGAATTTCAATAAAAAAAAAAAAACTTTTAAAACCAAAAAGTTAACGTTTCATGTAAGAGTTTGAACAAAATATCATGACGATATACTGTAGTTATCGTATTTTATTCAAGAACATATTTTCAGATATGAAAACATGAACCATAGAACGTAATGCTATTAAGAAAGCTACATAACATTTTAAAACTTTTTTTATAAGCTAAAAATCAATAATTTTATATATAAATACATGTATACATATATAAATATATATATACATATACATATATATTAATTAGAGCAAATATATATCTTAATTATTCAAAATTTTAACAAAATATGTTAATTTTGTGTTTACGCATAACGTCTATATGTATTTCGTAATATTTTTATCATGTAACCTCGTTGCAGGTTAAATAGCATTCTTTCCGAATGTATCAGTAATATAATATCCTTTGCTTCATTGTGCAAACATACAAACAAAATATACTACATCCTGTCATGTTTATAAAACACTGACATTAATTTCTGTTAAATTTTAACAAATCTGCTTCTTGTCGTCTGTTCGATCAGTTTGTCAATGAATGTTGCCATTATGACAACATCACAACGGATCCCTTATCAAACCTTCACCGGTTCTATATACGTAAATCCCAATGCGGCGGCTAACTCTCACTTCTTACAATACATTGATCTCTATAACAAATTGCTACTGCGACTAATAAACATAAAAAATGTTGCGACTTCCTGCATAACTAATTGTAAGTTATGAATTACCGTCATGAAGGATCTGACAAACTGTGATCAACAAATTCTTTCGGAATATCACATACTTGTAGCTAGTATTTTCTTCTTTTTTCTCTCTATGTTGGTTTATCATTTTAGAGGATAGTATACATTTTCACGGTGATAGAACGAATACTATGGACCAAGAGACTTGCAAAGGCATAGTACATGGGAAAGTAGTGAATCCACTTTTTATGTTACACTATACCAACAAGAGAAATTTTTCACGAAGTTGAAGAGCGAATGATAAATTTCCTTTCTCTGGATATCTAGCGATAATGTTTAAATTGTCATCGTCCGGTGGCGAGTTCTTATTTTAATTGTATTTAGAAGGGCGTTAAATTCATTCTTTGCAAATAGTACAAATTCTATTTTTTTTTTTTTGTTCTTCACTTTCAGTCGTTCCCTTGGAAAAAGTGTGTATCATGCTTGATGCATGGAAGTTCGCACAAAAAATTATCCCGCGCATGTCAAAAGAACATGTCGCCGTTAAACGAATAAGGTCAGATCTAAGAAGTAGACGATCTAGTAAGATTTACTGTCTTACTATTATTTTTTAGAATTGTCCTCTTCACTCGACCAATGCTTTTCTTGCTCTTGAAGTTCGAACTCCCATCGCAATTCTAGCTCCCGCATATCATTCGCAATACCGGCCTCGTATGTGTCTTCCTGTAGAATCGTTCAAAGCATTGAATTATAGAAATATTCACGATAACATCTTTTACAAACGTTGAGAAAATTCGTGTAGTACAGTTATGTATTTCAATTTTGAACTAATTGTTAGAATGGAACGACTTACCTCTTCTGGTTTGTAGTCTTGATTGAAGTTTTGTGTGCCAAGCAGATTATTTGACGATTGAATCCAAGGTACAGTGCCGTACGGGCTCCAATTTCGTACGTCCTTCTCTTTTTCCCTAATGCCAGCTTCAATCATTTGCAGCTCTTGTGCTAGCCTTTCTCCAGCCGTGAAAGTAGCTCCTTGTGTAGCAAGCTGAACATGTATTTCATATATTACAATTAAAATATGCAAAATATTTCAGTGAGAATTTCAGTGAGAGAATTTACTGTATTTCACCTAGACTGCGGATCTTTATGAATAAAAATATTCTGCATTGATTGTCACGCGTTAGAAACGATATTACAGTATTCTTGAATTTTTCTAGTCTACTACTAATTTCTTCATAAATGCATAAAGATCGGCGGTCTAACTCCACCAAACCAAAGACTATAGTGATTACAAACTTATTGCTTGCATTATAAGAAAATTCCGTGGCAGTGTCTAAAAATCGATAATTTAATAATACCTTCAAATCATTGATCTTCTTCTCAAGATGTTTCAACTGTTGCTTCACTCTTTGCGATTCGAGGATTAAGCTGAAAAATTACATTAGTTACAGATTTATATTTCATAAATTTGTAGATTGATTAACATACTCTTTAGACATGCACTCCGGCCGTGAAAGTTGAGTGTGTGCAGTCGACTCGGACATATTCCGTCCAAACGTGATATAGTTATCCCCAAAACCGGAACTATTGATAGGTTGTACTTCGCTGTTCGCAGCAATTGCAGAATAAGCTGTAATTAAAGAATTCGGTTGGTTTAAATTTTTACAAACATCAAACACAAATTTTATCAAACAATTTTACTTACGCTGATTTCCGTAATACCAAGATGTAACAGAGTTCGCCGTTGGCATGGGACGATATGGAGGAGGTGCAGTTCCTTCGGTATAAAAATTGGTAGGTTGTACACCGTTACTAGATCTAAAAAAAATGTGTAATTCCGCTTATGCTTTCCATTAATATTTAAGTTTCTATCGATAATTAGGGTGGGATGGATGAATAGAGGGATGAATGACTTAGAAACCTGTAAGCCAAGTCCAATGTCTTGGCCGCGAGGCTGAAATTAATAAATACTACTACTATTTTCTGGAATTGTAATTACCTCATTAAGTTTTTGGATAATTTAGAAATTGGTCCGTATTTATTGCTAGATGACGCGTCAAATGGCACGAATTCATCGTCAAATAAGATCGGATCTGTGCACCGAAAGTTGTTGTTGCAATTTATATTTGACGGAGGAACCATGAGATTACTTGGCGTATTTGTCCATATGGAGAAGTTGCACGATACTGTATCTCCCTGCATATCGTAATTCTGTGGACAGAATATGAAAACAAATATAGTAAATAATACGTAGAAAATTATTTATAACAATAATTCAGTAATCGCGCGCTCGTACCGTCTTTATCTGTGGCACTTGTTTGTTGACAATTGTTTCCAACTCGTTTAAAATTTCCATTCTACGTTGTAGCAACATTGCCAATGTTTTAGCTACTGTTCGCTGCTGCGACATAAATGTGTAACAGTTTAATGGGTGTTACTTACGTCTATTATTAAATAAAAGAAAGAGTAGAGGTTACTTTACCTTTTTCGTATTTGTAACGCCATTGGTTACGTTGGATGAAACTTGCGACGAGTCCCACATATTCAGATTAGGTGTCGTATAATCAACAGGTGCATTGGGCACAATGTAATGAGAGCAATATATGTCCATATTTTTGTTCGGTACCATCGGTGACGCCCCTTGCGGAGGTGGTAACATGTAATTCGTCAAAGAGCCAACAAAATTGTTTTCACTTGAAGGAGTGTGATGTTGCATTGGATTTATTTTATTTATACAATTGAAATCTAGAAAAGAAAATAGTAGAACGGTTTAATTTGATCGTTCTTGTATATTATTTTACCTCTTACAAATACTTACTGTCTCTGTGAGTATTATCATGTGATTTTATGGAATGATAAGGTAAATCATCATTTTGCTTGTATGTTTTATTATTTGAGCCGGTAACCGATTTGTCCGTCTTTATATCCGAATTGTTGGTCACAGGTAAATTCGACCTGATACTCAACTTCCTATTTTTCGATCTGTATCTATAGAATGAATGAAAATCGTCTATTAAATATCCGATGCACACACGACTACGTATATTCTTTTTTCTTGAATATAACTTACTTATCCAATTCCATGTCACTATGAGCAAAGGTACAGCTTGTGGACCTGGGACAAGATCCCCTAAGCGTAAGATCTCGACACATGCTCACTTTATATTTTGGTTGACCCGGGCCTACATTGTGTGTACCATCCTGTGTTTTTCGGTTACCGTGTTGCTGAATAAATTCCACTAATGCTGCAACTACTGTTCTGACAGCTTCTAACGCTGCGCAACATTCTGCTAACGTGGGAGGTTCGGTTTCTGTAATAACGATAATAAATAGAATCAGAGACAATCTCAAACGCTTATTTAACAAATACGACTTGAAGTAAATGGTACCTGGGCTAGGATCTATTGCAGCTAACAGTTCTAATTGAGGTCTTAGACTACTTAATTGTCCGGGATCGGGAGTACGTTGAAGAGCAATAACCAATTCTTGTACACTTTGAGCAAAAGACTGCGGAGTTTGAAGTTTGTCTATAATACTTTGCATGTGAGATTTATGGCTGGTATCTCCATATAATAACGCAGACCACTGATCAGGTGCTATTCTCAAACCAGCTTCGGTTGCAATCTGCACAATCTGTGCATCGTGCTCTCGTCTTAAAGCCTCGTACGTTCTGAATTCTTCTTTCAACTGCATCAACGACGAATCTCCTTCTCGTTTAGATACCTGATGAAATTTTCTGGTTAAGTATCTCGCTGAACAAACGATCACCGCAATGATGACTGTAAACGGATATTACCTTGAAACAACTTGCCCTATATAACAATTGTACAACATGTCCTATACTTGTTTTAGATGCTTGGGGGAAATGTGATTCTAAACGTTGAACTACGAACATGACTAACACTTTCCTGGAAAGAGCCGATCCATCTTCCAAAGCCAGTAAAACAAGCTTCAGCACTTCTTCTTGCATAGCTGTTCAAAATGTGAACGAATTTCTTTTACACGTGTTGGATTTCATTAGAAACATTTCTAGTAGTACATACAGTGACTTCTCGATAAATTTCCCAGATGTCTGGCCTTTATGTTTGTCATGTTTTGGACAATTATCGAGAGGACACTGTATCAGATTCATTGTAACATACCTGGCCCAAGAAATTGACAACCACGAGCACGTACAGCAGCCCATAAATTAGCGCTAAGCTGTTGCGGATTTTGGTGTTGTAGTATCAATTCTGTAACAGATCTTTCTCCTAAACTTCTGGCTGCTCTCACCGCACGTGCTCTTCCTTCTGGCACAACCAACTGACAACCCACAAGAGTCACTAGTTTTCTTTGCATTGGCCGAGAAATTAGTCCCATGCCACCTATATTACATTTATTAATACATTATTTCATATCGTTAGAGATACTTCGTTGGTAAAAGTTATACAAAATATGCTTTTGGTCTTTTAATACCTGCTGCCAAAGTAGGATTTGTCTGACATGGTTTGAGATATAGAGCAAGTTCCTCAATACAACGTTTAGCAGCCAAATAATTAGCATGGTCTTCGGGTGGTAGTAATTTCTGGTAAGCTGTTGCAACATTTATGGGAACAGGATTCCCTACTAATTGCAGTAAAGCTTCATTTACTGGTAATCTTTCTATTTCTGTGTTGATGATACTCTGAAAAATAATTTAGTTTCATTTAGTTCATAAATATGCAAGTCGACGCACGGATGTTTTCGTTCTCGATAATAAAAACAAAGAAATATAGTCGATTAAAATATTATCCGCTACTAATACAGTTTAACGAAAACATGTAGGATAATTGTGATGTCACTTACTTGATCGAAAGGGCATTGTTTACGATGTAAATTTGCAAGGCACGTACGACATATAGTATGACCACATGCTAATGATATAGGGCCACGTATTGCCACATCAAAATCATGACAGCAAACTGGACAAGAAAGAAATTCAGTCCACTGTGGTGCCTGTATTGGCATTCTAAAACAAAAATCAAGCAACCATGTTTCATCGAATATTTGATTTCACAATTATTATCAACATTACGTTCGTCGCAAAAATAATCTAGCAGAGGATTAATGCTTCTCGTAGAAGAATGTACGTACATTTCACAGAATTGTTCATCTACGTTTGCTAAACGCTCGTAAACGTGAATGATTCGTAAGGAACATCTATTGCGCGACTGCAATTACGGTGCATATCACGCAATAAACTGGAACTGTTTCCACGAAAGAAAGAATAACCGTGTCGTTTCAATAAATAATCACGACTCATTCGAACGTTTACGAAAGTGTTAATAATACGGTAAAGGAACTTCGTTTCCATTGCAAAACATTTATCTATAGATATAAACCTGTTCGGAACGGTAACGTTTGTCCGTCAATTGTTTTTCACGCGACGATTATTTTCTATCCCCCAGTTCTGCCAAATGGAATATTCGATTTCGTCACAATTAAACGCGCAACGAAGTATTTCGAATGTGCACCGTTTTATTCGCACAGCTCGATCGAACATTTCTTTTTTCAAATCGCTGTTCTTCGGTACTCTTAGCGTTTGTCGAAATGATTTCTCTGGATAGAATAAGAAGAGGAAAAAAACGGTATCTGCGTTCGCCACGAGGAAAAATGTCGGACCGAAAGTTTTTACCGTTATAATCGCAAAAGATGATCGGGACTCACCTCGTTATTGCCTTCACAAAACATCACATTAACTACTCGATTACTTCGCACATAGTTCTGCCATCGAAGCCAGAACAGATGAATCTGGATGAATCACAAATAGTGAGATGAGCTCAGCAGCTCAGCACGATATCCTTTACGCACACCTTTTTACATCACTAGTACCCATGACGAAAAATGATCTAGAAAAATGATATTTCAACTTACATCGGCAGATGGCGCTGTCGAGTACACAATTTTCAAAATTTATTGCATTCATTCCGATTCAATTCCGATTTTCCGATTGGTATTGTCAGATATTGCTTCATTGCCTCCGATGAGAAGTGATTTCAGTGGAAGTAGAGTCGATAAATTTCGTGAACAAACCAAGAACAAAATACTTGATACCAATTAGTTGTAACATACGTTCTGTTATATATGCGTATTTTATTATCCAATACACCATAGGACATAATAATTTAACATTTTTCTCTATGAGCATCGAGTACCGACAACACTGTACGCATGTAGGATTTCAAGGTCGCAAAAATGCGGGGAACGAAATTGAAAAGTTTTCATACAGATTTCGACTCTGTATGAATCCTTTTTTATATCGATAACCAATCGATAACGTACAAATTTCTATTTACTATATACCTTAGGCCTTTTAGACTTAGACTTAGACCATATAAATACAGATAATTTTAAATTTTAAAAGGTGTATAAATATATGTATACGATGCAGTTGTAGCGCCACATGTGTGCGATCTTTTCCTGAATCGATTTATTTGAATTTCTGACTTCACATCACTTCAGATCGATGAAACGATGACTTTTATATGAAAATAATGTGAAGAAAACCGCGATGATAAATTTTGGTTCTTACGTTAAACAAACGAACACGTATCGAAGAAAGCATTCTGTGGTGTCATTTGTTCGTAGTTTATGAATATTATTCATAATATTACACTTGCATTCGCTCTTATAACTAATGTAAAAGTTGAAGATACATATTTTGATAGGTATAAATCGTAAGTTGAGAAAAGCACGAATTGTAATCCACGCCACAGAATATTATGTTGTAGATGGGAATGTCCGTCTTCATAAGGTCTCTCGGAGAGCAAGGGTTAGGTGAACAAGCACAGACGAGATACATCTCGTCGGTGGAACAAGTACTGCAAGTACTCACAAGTACTGCAAGTAGTACTTACCGTGTTCAACGGTTCAACGGCGTATGCAATACGCCTAATGTTATTCTGCTTTCGAGCCGAAATCGTGGAAGGATCGTCTAAGGTTTATTGTAACGATCGAAGCTTTAATCACGCTTCGCAAATCAAAATCGGCAAACAAATACGTAGAGAATTTTAAACTTTAGGCAAAAAAAATTCGAATTAAATATGATACAGTTACAGGAAGAGCAATCATCGGTTTCGTTAATTAAAGTGGTCATTAATACGGTGTTGTATCCAGTCGGATATGCCAAAGTTTTAATACAGGTAAAGAACCATGCATTGTCAATGAATCGCTTGGATGTCAATAATTGATCAGAGGTCCATCTTTCTTTGTAACAGATTGGATATGAACCGATTTTACCACGACCTACGACTACCATATTATTTAGAAAGCCGGCTTTGGCTTTGCCTAATATATTTGAATACGGTAAGTACACATTTTCCCTTTCGGATATCATCTTAGACAAAGTATAAATTATTTTTCCATTCGTTTGTTTTCACACGATCTGCTTTAATCTTTGCTTGCGAATCATATATAAAATGCTTCTACCATTTTGTTGTTTTAGTAAACTATATAAAAAAAGTGGATGGAATATCTGGATGTTATCGTGGCGTTGTTCCAACAATCTGTGCTGACATTGTAGGTACAGTAGTTTTTAATAAAACATCTAACTATATAAAGAAAGCAGTAGAGAAGGAAGAAGAGGAAGAAACGAAAGAGGAGTAGGTATATATTTGTATAATCGGAAATTTCATATTTAATATTATGCGAGAAATGATTGGTATTATGTTTTTTCATCTTCTCGTTTCTTGATAATGCATGCGATGGGGTTTTTCAGTAGTCAAGACAGTGTAATTTGCATTATTCGGAAACATACAGCTGCATATGTAGCTATTTTCATAAAGCTGCGACAGCTACATACTGCCGAATAATGCAAATTACGCCTCATAAATGTAAAAATAGGAATTTTAAGGGCAACTGCAACCTAGATTGATCTTTTATCTAGCGCTTTTGACCATTGAAAAACTTGTGAACATTGAGAAATGAGAAGGCGCATCCCGAACCCTTGCAATCCTGGAAAAACGAGTCTACCCCCTTAATGATTTATGTCAATTTCTTTTTCAGCAAACAATGCACGACATTTATATGTGAACTAATACAGGGTCTAATTAGTAGAACGGTAGCAATACTATTCAGTCACCCATTAGAGGTCATCGCATTAAGGATGATGGCACAGTTCGTTGGCAGAGAAACGAAATACAAGTATACTATCACCCTTACTGTAATTATTCTTCTGCTACTATAGTTGTATCCGCTTTTTTCTTCCTATGAATTTCTAGTGGATTATTTAGTTCGTTTGTGGAGGTGTACAAAGAAAATGGAATTACGGGATACTATGCAGGATTGATGCCTAAACTTATCGGAATCGCAGTTATAATGACATTATTCAACACAACTAGCTATATCATTGGTAGATACATTCTAACCGATGAAGCGACAAAACCATATGTGCATCCTACCGTAAACGTAAGTAAATTGATTATTCGATTGCTGTAGAAGCAACGCAGCCTAGTCCTATATTACTATTTCTTGTTATATTTTTGTAGTTCATAGCAACGACAGCTGCATATCCATTCTGGGTGGTCTCGCATTGTATGGCTGTTAATAACTGCGGGTAAGTTGTATTAATACATGCTCGATGTATAAAATCCCTTTTATCACAATTAAATGAACTTTGATAAATCAATTTATTTCTTAATATAGGTTGGTTGCCGGTCTTCCTCCACATATGCCAATTTATAATGGGTGGCGGCACTGTTGGTCTCATCTGTCGGCTACTAACCAATTAAAGAGAGGAAACAGTATGTTCTGGCGTTATCATACAGGACAACAAATAATGAGAGACGGAAAACCAGCAGTTTTATAATAATATTACATTCATTTCGATTCGAGAGACCATCAGTAAATCAATTTTGTATTACATATATTTTATCATCCAGTGAATCAGTTACTTGCCGTGTTTGCATTTATATTAGTGAGATTCATTGAAAATTCATTTTAATAGAGTAGTTATACGAAAATTTCTTTGGGTAATACGTGTTATCGAAAATTGGACAGAATCTTTTCTACAGATACATAGTGCTATATAAAGTTTTTCTTTTTCTTTTTTTTATTTAGTATTGTTATATAAATACCGAAGTGTTTATTCTTTTTAAGATTTATGAAACGAGTATTTTTTCTGGTATTTATACATAAAAAATATGTATAGACGAATCGAACAACAGTGAAGTACAAGAGAATTAAATTATATGTTTACGATTATAGTTTTGTGGAATTTTCCTCAATTAATTATATGTACAGTAAAGCTTTGATCTAAGATAAACTCTGGGATCCGTGCTTTTAGATCCTGTGGTTCTACTATTTCTTTGTGTGAAGGCACACTACATACGTCAATTAAACCACTAAATACTGGAAGAAAAGAACAATGCCACAAATAAGTTGGTGAATATGCAATTTACACTGCTCGGTGAGACAAGATAGTTCGAGCTTCTCGACCCCTCCAGGGTACGTTCCGCAGTGGAGAGAATATTCGTTCCTCATTGATCCTACGGCTTCCGTTTTCTTAGATCAGGCAGTTCCAACTTGTAGCCCGCGAGTCATACGCGGCACCTTCTCCGCTTAGGTTCTTCCCCCACTCTTAGACTTCATCCCACTAACATCCCGCCCACTAACTCTACAGCTTTGCGTAGTAGTGAGAACAGATTTGACTAGTGGCGGGGCCTTGCGGTTCTCGGAGAAGAACAAGTTGGAATTTCCTGTCTGAGATCAAAGCTTTACTGTATAACTACCGAAGCTCATTGTATCAAATTAATAATTAATAGCTATGGTAAAATATACACCTGCGTTGTTCTTGTTGTTTTGAACACTGCTATTCGAATGTTAATTTTTAGTTAAATTGACAGTGATTTTGTAAACGATTGAACAATTTAACACTGGTTAATAAAAAGTAAATATTCTTGAGAGAAGAGATGACTGTTTAATTCATATTTTTATTTACTATTTCGATGATTTCAATCAATTTACAACATGGTTTACCAGACATTAAGAAGTTATACGAGTATTGCGTCATTAGATCGTGTCTCTTCGTTCTAAGTATCCTATGAATAATACACACAAGCCTATTATATACTATATCGCATATTTTTCAAATTTTTTTGTATAAAAAAAATATCGACTTGAACTACAATTTTAATTATTACACAAATGTTTCATCAGGTATTACATTTGAACTTTAATTTATCTATATAGTGCGATAAGACGAATGTGAATAATGAACAAAACAAACAATATGTTATTTTTAATGGATATTTTTGTATTTTACAATCTAGTTGACCAAGAAGATCTTGTACTAGAAGCAATTAAATATATGTAGCACTGTTTTAAATCAACTTCTGATTTAATAGAGGCAATGCAATCTCTCATCTTTACTAAAATTACTTTTACCATATGTTTAATTCAAAGAGAATTATATTATACTAAAATTACAGAAAACATGACCTACTAAGCATACACATTTTATATTACAGCCTAAAGGCTAATTTCTTCGGAGTAGGTAGTATTTGTTATCATTTTTTTCATTAATATTTGAATAAGAGTAAGTTTATTTTACTTTCTGTATAAAAAGAAGATTAATCATTTTCTATTACGAGGAAGATATTAAAAGTAATATAGCCATTAACACTGCAATATAAATGTTTATAAAAAGTAATCTGAAGAAATTATATAAATTTCTTATCGTGTTTTTATATTAAAAATAGAACTAAAAAATACGCGAATGTACTTGCGACGTTTGTAATTGGCAAAAGTTCATACCTTATATTTAATTTAATATGAAAGCTAAATGTATAAATATAAATGGTCTTTAAAGTACATATATAGACTTAAAAATTAATGAACGAGTAAAGAATATTTGCATATCTTAACGTGACACAAAGGAATGTACATGTTTAAATTTATACGTAATTCGCTGAACTTGTATTGGAGTTTTTTCATATTTTTACAATTCCATATTTGGCTTACAACTTTAATGATGTATATTTTACGTTCTTGAAAATTGAATGTCATGCAACCTCTAAACGGGGTTATCATATAACTGTACATTGCGTGTTTGAACTTTCTTCTTTTTTTTTTTTTTACAATGCAATAAAGTTTCAAACCGTTAACATTTAATATTTATTTAACAAATATTACCTTATGGTATTAAATATAACAAGTGAGTGCTGTCAGGTTGATAGCCATGGGTTTCATAACTCTATATACATTAAGGAATACTGTATGTTCAGGAATGTTTTACAGAATCAATACGGATTAAAAAGCATGTGTTCTATTACATTAAAATACTTTTTGTACATTTAAACAATAAATATGTAGCATATTAGAAGACTGTTCAATATTCACATTCCACGGCAAAAGTTCTGACAATATTGATTTCCCTTTTAGTTCGGACATCTTCCTTCAAGTAATATCTAATGAAAGATTTCCTTTCTCAGTAAATGCTACGTATATACAATGGTATATATGTCACTGGTCTTTATAAAAAGAAGCGAAACTTAAGATAAAAAAAGAGACTAATAGTACTGTGGCAGTATAATACTTAACATACTTATATAGAATGTAACTTTCTCAAGGATATGATTATTATTTTATAATAATCTACCAACTAAAATCTTTATGCTTTTATTATATCAAAATCATATGAAAATTATGTCACCAACTCATATACTTGATCCCAAAATGAACGATTAACAAATCATTTTACATATTTCAGAATTCTTAGAATAATTGACAATGTAAAAACTGACGCTAGAAATTTCGTCATAATAAAACATAAGTTCACGAATGTTGCAAGATATCTATGGTAATTAGTAGCAGTAACCGAGTACGCTACTTTTCAAATTTACACGAAATTAATTTCTAAAACAACAACATTTTGATTCTCATCTATTTATAATCAACTAAAGAAGATCATTCTGTTTCTGTGTGTCTTACAGAAGATACCAATAACGTATGGTTATCTATATACTTGTTAAATATTTCTACAGTATAGAACTTTATGTATACTTGTTCACGACGTATGCGATAGTTACACATAGAAATTTTCAGAAAAATGTACACAATACTGAAAATATAATAATGACTATTCAAAAAGATTCTATATGCTTATAGTATTGTAACAAAAATATCGCTTTTAGTATTATATTTACTATGGAAAATTGACTCATATTTGTATGTATAGAATGGCCAATTTATAGTAGATTCCAAAATATCTTTTATAATGTTCGTTAAATGGAGCGATTTAGAAACACATATTTTACAGAAATTATCTATACATTTTACATGTTAAATGTTTTATATTCCTATTTGTAATGTGGTTGCAATACCTTACATATATATATATTAATATTCATATAATACTTTAAAATTTCGTTCGTTTTTAAATATTTTACTAAATATTATAATTAATTTTAATATATATAATTCGTTTTTCTTCTGCATAAAGTTCTATCATCTTATTGTTCTTTTAAGTATATAATTTGACACACATGACAAATATTATGCTGTTCCTTTTATAAGTAATCAATTAATTAATTAAATAAGAGACATGAATACGATCTCGTTATTCAGAGTCTTATTGATCGTTAATTAAAAACAATCGACTAAAAATTAGAAATTTCTATTACATAAATTTCAACCATCTCTATTCTCTCATTTTCTCTCTCTCTCTCTATGAACATAAATTAGGCCATAGCAAAAGTGTCAGAGTAGTTATCATTAAGCGCAAACGGCTATAATTATTCGTGACTAGTGCATATAACACACACTGATTTATATTCGAACAAGAAATACCATGGTATATCACGTTTATCGTTAATTCCATAATCACTACTTTAAATTAAACGGCAATAATTATAGTTATGTGCATACTCGAATTTATAATACAATGCAGATTTAAAATTCTGTTCATCTAAATCAGTGTTTAATATCAAGCCGATGCAATCAAATTTTAATGCAACTTTTTTACACGTATAAACTATCCTATCTACCAATACAGAATATACATATACATGTACACATACTTCTTTCAATGATAATTACACAATTATCATCGATATATGAAGTATTAGAATCCATTCAAAACAAATGATATTAAATCGAAACCAACTGATATTAAGTCTATGCCTCGTTCTCTTAATGTAATAGTGTCATATAATTATATTAAGTCCTATTCGTTTGTTATTTCGAAAAGCAACAATGTTCCGTACACGATATATATTACTTTTAAACAATAAACTGATATGTTCTTCGTCTGCGTTAAAGAAAAGGTTGGAAAGTGTTACTTAAGGCGTAATTTGTATTATTCATAAGCATACAGCTGCGCGTGTAGCTATTTTTATAAAGCTACGACAGCTACGTAAACGTAAACATAAAAATAGGAAATTTGGTGGCGACTGCGGCCTAGATTGATCTTTTATCTAGCGCTTTTGACTACTGAAAAACCCCATCTTTGGAGTATTTTCAGCATGTAGATATCGCAGCTTTATGAAAATAGCTACACGAGCAGCTTTATGCTTCTGAATAATGCAAATTACGTTTCGTAAACGCAAAAATAGTTTTGGCATAGATTGATCTTTTATGTAGCGCTTTTGACTACTGAAAAACCCCATCTTTGCATTATCGAGAAATGAGGAGGTGCATCCCGCACTCTTGCAATTCTAGAAACGAGAGTCTACCCCCCACTCCCCAATTATACACTTTCAGACATATGCGATCATTATTCTGCATTGGTAGTGTAAAATTTGCACGTGCAGAAACCTGTCATTAAAATTTGAGAGAACCGCACAGTATGGTTCCCTCGTGAGCACAATGTCATGAAATGCTTTTACTCATGCATGAAATTAATGTCTGTCGATCGAATAGATTATTATTTCAAGTCCAATTCAATTTCTGGACTTTCTAATGAAAATGGTTTGAGATTCTCCACTATTGGTGTTTGATCGGGATCGACTCGTATGCGGATCCTGTTAGTCTCTAAAGTCCGTGGGAGCGTACGTGGAAGATCATCCTTATATGACTCGGATATGGGCGAACTATATGATACATAAATTCGTACAACATCTGGACTCGGTTGTGGTGGCGTTGCTTTGGGCGTGGGTAAGCCACCGCTGCCCGAGCTAGCATTCGAAATATTACTTTGAGTATCGAGGCTATTGTCTAACGCTTGACACCGTGTCGCCGAACTAAATACGGAAAGGTCGGCTGTCGATGTAACAGACGTGTCTGCCAATGACCGTCGCGAGCCATTGGGAGAGGCTCCATCATCAAGATTCGGATCAAGTGAGAATTTGCTTCCTGCACATATATTTCAATTTTTATTATACTGCAATCGGATATTGGAACAAACGTGTCTTCCGACAGAGAATGATTTTTCACGCAAGTATAATATAACTTAAAAACTGTCTCTCTCTCTCTATCCCTAACAATCACCATGCTTTCTTCTATGTATGTGTATAATAGAGAAATTAATGTATATTACATACTACGGGTTTTTTTGTTCTTTCATGAAGTAATTATTATTTAAATGGCAACAAAAGTTTGGCATACTCTCAGTTCAATAGTAATCTAAGGTAACAAAAATATAATAAACATTCATGTACTCAATTCTCTGACACATGCATGCTTTTCGTTATTTCAGTTTGTTCTGTAGAAAATCTCTTAAAAATATATGTTTCACAAAACAATCACAGTCTGGAAATGAACAGAACGAAAATTTTGAATACAAGTTTTAGAGGTAACGTCTAACTCTTTGTTCTGACGATATTGAGCATGTTAGGTTTATCTACTACTATACAGTATCGATCGTGATACTTCTAGAGTACTTTTTGTTGTAAAGTTTTATCTAAATAACTGATTATTATTGTACGCAATAGTTTTCTTTTTTTTTTCTTTTTGTCCTTTGTAAAAACCTATGTTTAAAAAATATCTTACAATCTAGTGTTATATATAACCATTATATCAATCTCTGTATCTTTGTCTTTCTTCGTATCCTTAGTGGTATTTTCTTGTTTAGAATGCAGAAGGCAAGTATTTATATCACCATGTACTATGTTTTCATTATATTGTAACTCACCGCCAAGACCACAATCAGTTGGTTCAACCGGTGTTGTACTTTCTCTACCGTCGTCGGCGATCACCAAATCTCTACGCTGTGTTATGGATTCACGCATTGCATGCTGTGCATCGCTAAATTCTTCGCTTCGTCTTCCAACCTAAATGTAACAAATCATAATAGCATATAGATCAAACCGTATACTATACAAGATATTCAACTGGAGACATTCTCGTTATTTTGATAAAGTAACGTATAGACTGCGTATCTTTATGCATTTCTAGCAAAATTGAGTATAGATGAAATTCAAATTTGTTGAAAAATTTTATAAATTGAAGGTGTCAATATATAATTTCTCCTCTATTGAAATTATTACAGGAAAGGATAACATTCAATTTAGTTTCTATTTCTTGCAATCGATGCAGACAATTTTTATTTTGCATAAAGATCCCAGTCTAGTAATGTAAAATGGTCACTTTAATGCTCCGTAAACCTATTGTTAATCACCTTAATGTAAATTACCTTGCTCGCAAATGAAGGTTCTTTGAATGTACCGAATGGAATTCGTGGTAACTCGTGTGGCAACGGTGGACCAGGATAATCCAATTTAGCACGTTTTAGTTCTTCCATATTGCGTTCCATACTACTTATTACTGTGTCATCGTCAAAGCAGAAATCTCTTTCCAGCTTGATTTGCATATAGTTACAAAACTCGTCTAGACTTTCCATTGGCATAAGGAAACGTTTATGCATCTTCATGATAGTGTATGCCATAGCCGGTAAAATACGATCACCGTCTAATAAAAATACGTCCCAAATTCGAAGGCCAAGACTAACAGGCGTCTATTATGGATAGAAAAAAGAAAAACGTATTTAGTCATGATATTTAATCTGAACGTGTATACTGTAACGATCAAATAACAGTGAAAGATTAATGAATATTCCTCTACCCTCTCTTGGAAAACAACAAAGAACCATTTTAATGAGTAAAGAATGGAATCGCAGCCACACTTATCGAGCTTCCTTTTCAATTTCGGCAGAAATTTATTCATGATCTTGTCATGATGTTCAATGTAACGATTCAGCTTCGGAAATCCATCAACATAAAATCCTAAACAGAAAATATATTCGTTCAATTATAATAGAAACGATTATACTTGATTTGAATTATATGAAAATATGATCAGACCATGCATAGTGTATTTCTTATCAGCCAGTAACACAGAAAGACCCCAAAATGCATCCTCTTCATCCATATATAATAAAAGTAGTCCAGCTAATACAGACATCCCTTGACAATAGCCTACTTCCATATTGTACATGCTATAAGCAGCCAACACATAAAACATGGATCGTTGTTTTATGCTATATCGTTCTCTGTTAATAGAAAATAGATGTACATACGTACATACATTGAATATGTTAGATCATGAATCGTTTGGAATTTTTACAACTATGTATCGTTTACTTACCTATAATTGATATGATCTCTATATTGTCTAGCTACGTCAGCATCGATTTGTCTTATTTCGGTAGACCACTGACGTGCAAGTTTCAACATTTCATCGTATTTACCAGCTTGCTCTTTCTTCAATGTTTTTATTCCCAGAAGCAGTGCCCAAACTTGACCACGAAATCTATTAGGAATTCCTTTGTATACTCTACGTCGTAATTTCTCTTTCGTAGAGGTACTATCCCACTGTTTCGTCATTTTCTCCCATTTCTTCAATCTTTCCATTTCCACCCGATGACATTTAATTTCATTCGGGTCCGGCTTTTGTGGCAGTCGCTTATCACTGGAACATAATATCGTGGAATGTTAACGCGATCGGTCAGAATAGTAATAATTGGACTCCAGATCTTTATGCAAAATAAAAAGTTCGTGCATCACTTGCAAGACATAGAAGCTAAATATAAATTTATATTTTTCACTAATAATTACAACGTAGTGAAAATAATATATTAACACTAAATCTACCACCACCGGTCAAAATGACAGGTTCCAGATTTATTATTTTACAATTATTGAAATAATAAAAATGATTTTATAAGAATTGATTGTATAAATATCTTTAGTACAGCACGTATTATATATAATAGGAGCCACACACAAAGTCTAAAAATAAAATCAATCTTGTCATTTTTATAAGGGAACAGTTACTTTTAAGGCTCGATAGGTTTAGTCTTTGAATCTTTTAACAGTTTTAAATGGTACCTACTCACATTTGTCATAAATGCATAAAATCCGGAGTCTAGTAATAATAATATCATCGCTTACTGTATGAATCCATATCTGTCAGTCGTATGATATACTTCGTAGGCAGGATCTTCCCAAGAGTCGATCTCTGCTCCATTCTCTCTACCACGGTCATAGCAGCTAAATATTCTATCTCGCTCTGCAGCAGACCGTTTCAATAATTCTTCCTCATTCATCCCCCGTGAGAATTCGCAACCAAACTCTTACAAACATGCCGTCTTATTAAAGTTCTATTTATGGTGGGCTGTTATCTAAAACAGAAACAACATTGCCGATCAATTATTTAGCCAAATAATTATCTTTCCTATATTCGAAGGAACTCGATTACTGTGGTAAATTACAATTAGCTCCGTTGTGACATTATACATACACTAATCTATTATTACCGTATGACAGGCGACGTTAACTTAAAGAATAATTTTAACTTTCTCGATATCGAAGAAATTGAGTTACCAGATCAATTAGGCTTGCGATAGAAAACATGAATAGGAGCATTCTGATTCATTTGATAAGCTTGAGGAAAAAGTAAGTGCAATTCTATATTACAAACTTCCGATGTTCTAAAGTTAACGCGCTGCATATTGACAAGAAAGAAGGTTATATACATTGAAATCAAACGATGTCCCTAGTGAAGGATGTTGATCTTACCACTAAAAAAATTAATGCTTTTATTATAGACACTGCATGATTAGGGATTAACTAATTTTCTTCGTTTCATATTACATAAAACGTCGTTTCTTCATAACAGTCATTCATTTAGCAAAACTGCCGTCCATACATACCAGTACACGCAGTTCAAGCCGGATTCGGATGTTTCCATTCTCTTTTATGCATCAGCGCTGCCAACAGATTTATCGTAAAATTCAAACAAATAGAAAATTAAATATTGTCAATATATTTTTTATTAACACATTCGTCATTGTAGCATTAAAATAATTATATATAATTGGTTTCTTTATTATCTCTTAAATGGTAGACATTGGCGTCATACGAAACTCTTACGATTTTATTGAAAACGATTCTTTAAGACTTATTCTTATATATTTGCATATCTTATCTATTTATCACATATCATTCCAAACTCGTTTGATTTTACCACTCGTATATTTAATAATGCAGCTGCCATTATTTGTTTACTTCGTTTATCGATCCTCACTCTAATGAAGTTAAGTATAAAGTTAAGAGTGTAATAATTATATATAGACTGCGAATCTTTATGCATTTATATATGGCGCGTATACAAACTTTCAAAAAATATTAGAATGGAAAATTCAATCGAATTTAAAGATTTAAGATTCTAATTTCTTCTTCAAGATTCTATTTATTGATTCAACTTTTTTAAAGAATTGCATAAACATCTATGGAGTCTATATAGTAGTTGAACAGGCGTGAGTATGTATATATATATATTAATAGAGTTATAATATTCTGTACATTATTTCAAACTAACAGAATATGGCATCCGGTGTGCAATATCAAACCCTACATCCTGCCTAATCATCAATTTTTTCCCAGTAAAATCAACTAACCATTCCAGGGATAGCTTATTCTTTATAATTTCTGGCGGACATTTGTGAAAAAATTGTAGGAAAGTCATGCACCAAAAATGATTACGTCCTCGGAACTGAATGTTTGAAAAATATACATATACATATGAAGATTCTCATTTTCATCGAGACTAATATATAGTATCCTAATAAATTCTTAACTATAACGTATACCGGCTACAAAATGACAAGACTGAAATAATTTAAATTTTTCACAATTTTTATAATAATACGTGATTGAATAAAGAAATTTATTCAATAATTTCTGACGGAAGCATCTTTATAATTTCAATAATTAAAAAATAAAAAATGTGAAACCGGTCGTGGTACGGTTAGTGTTAATAGATATATAAATAAGTTTCGTTATAAATAAAAGGGAAGACTAGCTTTTTAATAGAACTGAAAGTGTTTCCAACATTGTAAAATATTTGGGCCCTGAAAAGGGCCAATTTTGTTTTTCGTTTCTGCTCCAGTTTGTCTAAGCCTTCTTCTCAGTCTTTTTTGGTAAAAGTACTGCTTGGATGTTGGGAAGGACGCCTCCCTGAGCGATGGTAACACCAGACATCAGTTTGTTCAGTTCTTCGTCGTTCCTGATTGCGAGTTGCAAATGTCGTGGAATGATTCTAGTCTTCTTGTTGTCACGCGCTGCGTTTCCCGCCAATTCGAGAACCTCGGCGGCCAAATACTCCATAACGGCAGCCAAGTAAACGGGTGCTCCAGCACCAACTCTTTCTGCGTAGTTTCCTTTTCTGAGAAGTCGATGGATACGACCTACAGGGAACTGCAATCCAGCTCTATTGGAGCGAGACTTTGCCTTCGCCTTAGCTTTTCCTCCTTTGCCACGTCCGGACATTTTTCAGCAGGTTCGTTGAATTTCAAAGAAATAAATCGAAGCACACGATCCTCTCGTCTTCACGATTGGAGCGACTTTGTGGTCTGGAGGGACGCGCTACATATTTATGCCTTTTCCACGACACATGTTGCGACCAATGGCCGACAAGCGAAGCTGCAATTGGAGGAAAGAAACAGACGGTTCGGACCAGGTGTAGAGTAAATACTATCAGCTCCGTACTTTTACACAAATTATTGTGCATATTATACATATTTTTCCAAATAATCAATTTAATTCTGTTTATTCTAAGATATTAAACAGTTCCACATTACATATGTAGTATAAATTCGAATCGGCGTAGTTATTACTCTGTGAATTTTATCGTGAACATATTTCAATATCGAGTTTATTGTTTATAACACCTCAGTAATGAAAAGAGTATTTGTACTGAAACGCTCGCAATGAGAAATAGTATACTAACAATAAGTATACTCTGAAATTATGCCTCCATGCAGATTGCGCAATATTCTGCATAATACATACAAATTCTAAAACAGTGATAATTCTTAACATTTTATTTTCATATCTGAAACTAAGCATGTACCTATACGTATATGTGCATGTAGATAAGTATATATTTATATTTTTACTCAAGGTGTTTACTTGATGAAACGGGGACAAAGAACACAAATTGCAATAATATATCATTTCGCTGTAGCCTAACAGAAAGAACGATAAGATACGGTATAAAGTGTTGACTTTGTAGAATATCGAATGCTCGTGAAAGCGCCCACAGAAATGTGTCCGGACGCATTTTACGAAATCAATCTCATTGTCCAAGGTATGTACAGTCGCTCCACCAATCAGATGGTAGGCACGGTTGCTGCGTTCTGATTGGTGCGCTGGAGGACACCGTTTGCCTTATATAAAGAGGCCGTTTTCTGTGAATACTCATTCTCTGTTCTGCAGTCGTACAGATACGTCTTATCTGAATTTCAAACTGTAAGTACACTTTGACGTGACGACATCATGCCGCCAAAAGTAAGTGGAAAAGCTGTGAAGAAAGCCGGCAAGGCCCAGAAAAATATTAACAAGGCCGACAAGAAGAAGAAAAGGAAGAGGAAGGAAAGCTACGCAATCTACATCTACAAGGTCTTGAAACAAGTACATCCTGACACCGGTATCTCCAGCAAGGCGATGAGCATCATGAACAGTTTCGTTAATGATGTGTTTGAACGCATCGCCGCCGAAGCATCAAGACTGGCTCATTATAATAAACGGTCCACCATCACCTCCCGGGAAATTCAGACCGCAGTCAGGCTTTTATTGCCTGGTGAATTGGCCAAGCACGCAGTCAGCGAGGGCACCAAGGCAGTCACTAAATACACCAGCTCGAAATAAGTGAAAGTATTTCACTGCAACAACAAACGGTCCTTTTCAGGACCAACAAATATTCAGACGTTGGAACTACATTCTCGATCAACTGTTATTATTTAGTTACATTGCATCAATTATTATTAGTAGACTGTGTGGATCTTTATTCGAAATAAAAATGTTTTTCATTGATTGTGAGAAGCAGGAAGGACTTTGTCACATTAAAAGCAACATTACAACATTCGTGAATTTTGAATATCTTTGTACTATTTTATATTTCGCCCAATTTCTTCATAAATGCATAAAGATCCGCAGTCTAATTATTAGTTACTGAATAACTTATACCTTTTGACAAAACTCTTATGCAAATTGAAAATATTCTGTATCGATTGTGGGATTCAGTAGTTTCATCAAAATTTATCCTTTTTCATTTTCAATCAAATTTAGTCGTTTCACGTTGAAAATAACATCACAATATTCGTAGATTTTTCTATTTCACAGTCTATTGGTAATATCAATATTAACACATTGATCAGTATTACTCTATTTATAAAATTAGTAAAAAATGTTTAATTCTCTTTATACATTACGTATAAAGAGTAAAGAGGCTTTCCGTAATACATGTAAATTTAACGTGTTCATAACGGCTCCCGATAAGAACCACAAAACCACGAAAATTTGTCTGTATCACCGATTACGTTGGCATGAACATGTTAAATAGTAAAACAAATGAATAACGTTGCAATTCACGTATATGACGGTTTTATTATGAAACGAACGAACACTGTATACAATATCGAAAATATTAGAACAAATGCAATACCATCTATTTACATTTTATGTACTTGACTTTTCACTGATCCACTGATTTATACAATTTTATAAAACACTGTCCGCTCGACGAGTTGTCGAATGATTTTTTACATACGATTTAAAACGCTCTGGATCGACCTGAGCTCCGCTATTAATTTTTGTCCGTGAGGTTGATTGTATAAGGTAGTCAAACATTTCGATATCACATCTTGACATTTTGTGATGATTTTCCGCCTGTAATAATAATAATTAAGTAACGTTACTTTATCTAATCTATAGACTGTGGATCTTCATGTAAAATAATAAATGTTTGCATCCATTGCAGGACACAGGAGCCAATTAAAATTTGTATTCTTCTTTCAGTTGTCCTATTAAGCTGAAACTAATAATTGATATCCATAAATATTTTTAACATGTCTACTGCTTTAAATTAATTATGTGTACCCATTTGTGTCATAAATGCATAAAGATCCGCAGTCTATACTAATGTAATAACAAATATTTTACCTAACAAAGTTATTTGTGATATTAGAGTGGTGTATGAAATAATTAACCAAATTAGCAGTCGACTGTATTAGATGGAATTCGTTTCCTTCGTTCAACCAGGTTCTGGTATCTTTTCCGATCATTTTGTAGATATCCAAAAGATCCTCCATTGCAATTCCTAGTTGCAGGAATCCAGATATAATCCTAGCATTCGATACGTTTAATTTACACGCTTTTATCTCCAACTGCTTGATTAAAAAGTCAACTGGGAAACAATGCGGAGATCCAGAATACTCTTCGCCAAGGGATATAATTTTGCTCATTAGAATTGCCATTTTATCTTCTGCGGTGGACGTATCCTTTAATTCGTTATTAATGATATTGGTCCAAATTTCTTGAATCAACATTGCGTCTTGATGGCCGGAGCAATGGATTATGGCCAACTTGCATTCCCATAATTGCAAAGAGTCCGCATACTTCTCATATAGCTTTGTAATATCGAGTAACGAATAATTTAATGCTCTAAATGTCTCCTCGTTCAATCGATCCGTCAAATGTTGATTGTAAACCGTGTCTAATATTTGCTGTTGTATTCTTGCCACTTCTACCTTGTCTTCCAATTCGCGTAAGAAAACTCCAAGATACGGAGCGTAGCCAGCTTGATCGCTTCTCATGCAAACAACCGCACGGGCTAAGTATTCAACCCTTTGCGCTAATGGTATATTAGATTCTTTCGATGCCAGAGAGTCCAAGATCTTGGCCGCGGCGGCATGATTTTTGTTTCTTTCGTAAAACTGCCAGAGCAGGTCAGGTGCGTTGACACGTGTAAGGTAAGCTTCTAAAGATGGGGCCGCGAGTGCCACCAATTCTCCGTGGAGCCTTCGCTCTATCATCCAAGCGTAAACCGAGACGTGAAGAGTTTCGCAAGGGAAATGCAACGCGTCGTTTATGATGTCGTGCAGTATCTTTTTTACTGGAGTGACAGATACGGTTGAAGCATTCGGAGAAAGAGGCCCTGGTTTCTTCGGCACGGTGGGCGTTAACGGATTCGAAATACTCTGATTATGGAGATGATCCAATAATGTAATAAATTCTTTATAAATTTCCATCCGCTTCATGTAAGCAAATCGACCTTCCTGATCCTCGTTCGGCTCGTTGTTCTTGTAATAATGTAGTGCAGCGTTGTTAGGGTCTACTCTGTCTGCACAGCAGAGACATAACTCGAGTACACCCGTATAAAACTGACATGCAATGAATTGCTGGCAAACTGCGCTCAAATTCAATCTGGGCGCCACTTCCTTGCACAGTTTTAAAGCAGACTGCAGACAAGTCTCTTTTTCCTCCGGGTTTGTACAACTTTTTGCTTTCAAAATGATTTCGTTAGCCTATAATTTAATTTATATAGAATTTATAAAATTGTATTGATATTCTCGTTAATGATACTAGACTGCGGATCTTTATGCGAAATAAAAATTGTCTGTATCGATTGCAAGAAATAGAAACCAAATTGAATGTTATTTCTTCCCTTAATGATTTTAATGAAGGAGAAATCATATATTGGTATATTTTCAATTTTTAAAGATCCGCAGTCTAATGATAACTTAAGAATATCATTCTTTTATACCTTAGAACACACCGCATCTTCGCTTCTGTATAAATTCGGACAAACTTCTCGCAGCCTTTGACTAACAATATCAACGGACGCGTTGTCTCCAAGATAACTGTTAAACGTTAATGTAAGGTAGTAAAAACAATACTTACACGCTATATTTAGTGTACTTACCTATCGATAAGGTGGATAATTAATAATGAAGAAATTTCGTGTCCGATAAGAATCAGGTCTCTGAAGGTAGCTGTAGAAAATTGATTTATTTGATCCTACAAAGAAAATGTGAAAACATGTATATTTCAAAAGATAAATAATAAAATATCGTATTGGTAATTTACCTTCGACAAACAATTAACAATGTTATTTAAATGATTTTCACACAAGATCTTCCACAGTTCCAAGACTTCGCAAGCATGAGTAATGAAAATTTTTAAAGCTGCTAAGGAATTTCTTTCCTCGACTATAGGTTCCTGGAAATGATTTGATACAGTTGTTTCAAATCCATCGGTGATAGTCCTGCTAGTATTAGATCTGAAAGAAACAAGTTCTAATCAGTGAACGTGTAACTTAGAAATGATTGCTGATCAAATCTAGAATAACGTATACGGTACATACTGTTTAGTAATATGAGTGTTTTTATTGAGAAATGATCTCAATGCTTGCAGAAGTCCTAAAATCCACGTAACTTGTCTTGCTGGAATAGTACTAGAGATCTGAAATGATTAAACACACGATGCACGAAGGATACAATGTGTTGATCGATCTTTAATAAATCTTTATCTGCTGTTGCAATCGTTGATTATAATTAGACTGCGGATCTTTATAACAATGTGTAATTTAAAACAGTGAAAACATTAGAAGAATTTAAGAATTCTGTTATATTATTTTCCACGTGTTATCCATATTGATAAAGAAAATGAATTTTTGTTTCACTCCAGTTTATTATAATTCAAGTAAAACATTTTTATTTTGCATGAAGAGCCGCAGTCTAATTATAATTTAACATAATATGTATACGTATAGCTTTACCTGAGTCTTGTTATTTACAGTTTCTTGCTTTATACAACGCATGCTCCATATAGGGCGAAGTATTCTTCCTACATATAAATATAAACCATTGTGCTTCGATGAAAAATGTTGCAGTGGAATGTCTGTATTAAGTCCCACAGGCACGTGTGGCCGAAAACCTTGGTATCTCATATCATAATTAGGAACTCTAGGCGTCGATGTGCGTAAGTCCACTATGCAAATCATAAATTTGATCAGTACATTTTGTAATAACGGAAGGATAAAAGCAAGACTTACACGTGCAAAGGTACCTGTATTCATATTAGCAAAACTACTATGTACATCCATTCCGGGTCCAATACTTGCTGTCACCCGTTGACTGCCGTATAAAAAGAATGCTCTCGTTGCCCATTCCGCTAACTATACATTACCAAATAAGATTGACTATTTAATTAATGTAAATTTGTAGGATTCTCGAATATATCGGGATTCCGAAGAATATTCGAGAATGTCTTTGCATTTCCAATTTTAGTTACCTCAGCATTTTGAGAACTTTCAAGCGTGGCTAATATCAGACAGGTTGCACACGCCTGATCCAACGATTGCGATTGAAAGTACGCACGAACTGCTTCCGTATCCGGTCCACGTTGCTCCAAGAGAAGTTGTTTTAAAATATCTACTGGACGAACTTGTACGAAAACAATTGCACCCTACGTGTGTTGGAAAATATAAATAGTGAATAGATTGACTTGTCAGATTGATTCGAAGACATTGATCCACTCTATACCTGAGATGTCAAGAATATAAACTTCCTCGGAGCTTCCATGTGCTGTCTTACGAGAAGGGGAGGCTCTCCTTGAGAACAACTTTGCTTCTCGATCCGAATAGCTGGTTCGACAAGGATTTCTGACATCGCCCATACCGGACTGTCGAGGGATAGAGGACTTTGAGTTTCGGCTAAATAATTTGTAAATGGATAAGCATCATTACTTAAGCACAAAGCTGTTTCTGAGTCTCCGTCGCATACGAGAATCAACGTTCCTGCAACAAAAGAGTCGTACTTCGTTCATTTTTGTTAATTTAAAAATTTATTAGGTTGGAGGGGGAGTTCACACTTTCATCAGTAATACCTTTTCTGTAATGTGCCATCTGAACTTTTCTGGGTCTCATT
The DNA here is from genome assembly GCA_028455605.1 of Lasioglossum malachurum. NCBI lineage: Eukaryota > Metazoa > Arthropoda > Insecta > Hymenoptera > Halictidae > Lasioglossum > Lasioglossum malachurum. Next base: position 23,792,267 of record CM052316.1, read on the forward strand.
ACGGTAGCATTGGCAGCATATCCTGGTGGTAATCTAACGTGTATTAATTGTAAGCCTTGCGGTCTACTTGTTGGATTAGTGATGGAGGTACAACTGAAGTAAAATCGTGTTCCCGTCGCTGCAACTACAACTAAATTTAAGTGCATTGATTCGGATTCTGTTATAGCAGATATGCTCACCAATGGTCGAAAGTTATTGCTATCAAGAGTCCTAAAATATATACCAATAAAATTGTTAGTTTGCTTTTACGTTGCTTATGCGTTTATTATTGCGTACATACTTAACAACATGAACGGCATTTTGCACTAAAGAAGCTTGAGACAAAGACGCGACTTTGGATGCACCATCGTTGTCGATATCCCAAACTGTAATTGTTCCTTTGTCACCGAGAGTGTACAAAACGTTACGCGAATCGTCCACAGAAATTTGAATTATAGTTTCATCTTCTGATAAAGCTATAGTGACAAACGATGGCACCAGGAATGATAGTGGACCCTCGGAATGATTGATTTTTTTACAACGTTTCCCGAACCAACTGCTCTCTGCCTGTACAATGAATATACCGCATTACAATTACTTATTCCAATGTTCATTTTTATATAAATATGTTTACCTGATAATATATTTCATAAAGAGAACCATTTCTACCGCCAAGAAAAATTCTACCACTGTTGGTGTTCGCTATTACTGTGATTCCTATACCATCTGTGGTTACTGTAAAAATTGGTTCAGGAACTAACTGCATTTCTGGCGACGTGCCTGAGGAAGAAACAGAGAAAATAAATAATAAAGCTAAGAGAAGTCTATCTAAATAACGAACTAAAACTTGGATACCTTCAGAATGTTCTGTTAATGTCACTCCAAGAATAGTTATCTCCACCATAGTTGTAAGAATCAATAAATACTTCACGTAAGACTGAAATACTCCTGGTTTCGGCTTCACTAAGCCCACGCTTACTATAGTCTCGTTTAACCCATCGAAATAAGCAACGTCAGTCCTAAAAGAATATTACGCTAACAATTTACAGTTTCATGTTTCATTTGCAGCGTGTACATAGTCAAAATAATACTGACTCATTCTCATATGACCAGACATATATGTCGCTATCGATTGTAAGCCAAGCTTTTGAAATTTCTGTGAATAAGCCCATCATACAGTGACATTGGACATCTGAACAAATATTAAGGAATCACACTATATGGAAAATAAAGATAAAAACATTAAAATCTTTTGAAGGATACGATCAAAGTGTTCCATTACTTCGGATGGCAAGGAAATTTTACTGTGCAGTTTCATTTGATTCACGTTTGAGAAACACATCGACATTCCGTGTAAAGTGGGATAATCATTGTCATCGAGACCGCTTACTGTTGGTCCACCTGTGAAATAAATTATGTGTGTTATTCTAACAAATAAATATATAACGAAGCTATTATTATTTATAAATAACTAAATTACCTTGTACATTGTATCTCATGAGATTAATTAAGGAGGGAAAATTACTATCCGCTGTAATGTGCGCATCCACGACTTTCCCTGCCATTTCCAGAGCGTCTAAATGTATCTTAAGCGGTTCCATTTCTGTGAGAGTCATTTCTACGCTAGATAAAAACAGAAAACAATTTTTATAAATTCATATTTTTATTTTTCAATGATAAAATAATTTATTTTCAATATAGTATACGTACACATACCTCGGTTGTACTTGACTGCTAAATATATGTACTGTAGCTGCGCTCGAGATAAACTTATAATAAGCGTGAAACAAATATCTTCTGCTCTCTTTTGTTGAAAATACAACAACCGGGAGACGAAGAAACTAAATTACAGACTCTTACACAATTATTCTTAATTTAGTAACTAACTGTTTCATTTCTATTTATAACAATTTATTGATGACACACTGATTTTTCAACTTTTTCACTGTAATACCGCAATTGAAGGTTAGACTTGTTTATATAAGTAAAACTCGAACAATACTGAAAATCACACAATAACATAAACATTTTCTTAAATCTAGGAACAATATACAAATTACAATGTGTACATTTGCATTCTGAAACACTTACAAAAATATGTTACAATTGTTTCAATAGTTTCAATATTATCGGTGACACAAAACGTTTCACGAGGTTCGTGCGGCTCGCGCCATACAGATTAATTTTAGGTTGTATATGTATGTTTTTACATATAAAATATTGCACATGCGCAGCGTTCACGAATATGATTGGTTAGAATTTATCTCGTAGATATAAGTGCGTTCATTTGAATTCAAACTGTGATGCTGTATAAAAACTAAGCCGTTAAAAAATTATAACGAAATTGAGATTCAGAATCAATAGTACATTCATTCTTATTTCAAATTTTGCACATTAATTTATTTAACGGTTCATTTTGCCATCGATAATGGATACACAGCGGATCTTTATGAAAAATAAAAATTTGTTGTCTAAATCGCAACAAACTGGAGTGAAATAGAAATTGATTTTCTTTCTTAATTGAAAATAATATAACAGTACATTAGAATCTCGATTATCTCTGATGTTCGAATTCTTTATCGTCTGAATACTTCCCACAAACCAACCCATACGCTACACGATTTACTGCACACTTCAATAAGGATTTATATAGTTCAGTACTGAAACTATGTAATTATTGTATTATCCGAACAATCATGTTCCACTAATTAGCACAAATAATCGAAGTTCTACTGTATTTTTAATTCTTCTACAGTTTTGACTATTTTAAATTGTACCTACTCATTTTTGTTATAAAAGTATCAAACCCGCTGTCTAATAATGAACATTTCTATATTCTTCGTTGCATTAATAAGTTCTTTTACTATCGCTGGTATTATTAATAGTTCTCTACTATTTTGCTGCATTATTTCGATATCTATTTTGAATAATTTTATTACAGGGGATATATCAAGCGCTGTACAAAATTTGTATTGCGAGCTCGGATTGATAAATGACAATTTGTGTCCCATTGACGGTGGATGGACTAGTTGGAGTATATGGAGTTCTTGTTCTGGTAAATGTGGATACAAAGGCAAGAGAAGTAGACACCGTACGTGTAATAATCCATCACCTTCCAACGATGGTAGTCCTTGCATTGGTCCTAATTACCAAATTGAAACTTGTCAAATAACTGGTAACTGTGCAACAGAAATGTTACAAATTGTTTCAATCCTTTGGCATATTTTATATACAGATGTTTTTAGGTTGTACAATGAAGGACTACGAAGATGTTGTGTATAATCATCCCGTACGCGTAGAGGAAATGCAAATTGTTAAGCGGATACACAAAAAGTTGCCTGCTCTGATCGAATTATGTTTCTCTGTTGATTGTATGCATTCTATTGTTAGGAAAATTCTTGGAAGTAATGCAGTAAGAGATAGAACTACATTTTTAATTATCATTACACACACACACACACACACACACACACACACACACACACACACACACAATGTAAATATATTTTAAAGGAGTATTTAACAACATCGCTAAATCTTTTCATGTAGATGCAATATTGGAACGCGATGAACTGTGTTAAGTATGATGTTGGATGTCCAAGTAAATGAACTTATGTTGTATTATATAATTATATATAACATAACAAACATTTCCTTTTTTCCTCTTGCAACCTGAACTTATATCAGATAGGCATTAACTAGGATTGTATTATATTTTCATGTAGGTCCTGGAGGCTGGAGTACTTGGGGATTATGGTCATCATGCACCGCTGTTTGTGGAAGAGGTAAAAAATATCGCACACGGATCTGTAACAGTCCAGTTCCTTCGAATCCTGAATTAATGTGCGACAATTCAGCTTTGGAGATTGAAAGCTGCGTGGGACTTAATTGCAAAAAGCACTCAAGTAAATATACTTTCTAATAAGAAATACTTAGAACAATTAATATAAACAGTTCACTATTGATTGATATCTGGATAGTAGGAACTTGGACTGACTGGAGCAATTGGAGCACATGTAGTGTACAATGTGGCAATGGCATACAAATACGGGAACGATCATGCTTAAAAATGCAAAACGCACAGGAAGCAACATGCAAAGGTCCATTTAAAGAGATAAATGCTTGTGCGATCAGTAATTGTTCAAGTAAGAATACACAGCATGATGTACAATAATGAGACTGAAAACATTTCTATAAAACTGTGAATGTTCTGCCTATTAGTAAATGGCCGATGGTCAGCATGGACACATTGGACACCTTGTTCGTTAAATTGTGGTATAGGTACACAATTCAGAAATCGCATGTGTAACAATCCATCTCCAAGTGGTCACGGTGACCCTTGTTCTGGTTCTGCTTCTGAAGTTCGTCAATGTTTTAGTAAACCATGCGGTGGTACGTTTATAATTAATAGACTGCGGATCTTTATGCACATTTATGGCTTATGAAAATCTTCAGAAAAGGATATAATTCTGTCGAATTTTATACAATTTTTATTTGTTTTGGATCTACAAAGGCTAGTACCACTGAAAATAAGATTTTATTTCATTCCACTTTCTTAAAATATGCCTACAAACATTGGAAAATGCATAAACATCCGCAGTCTGATAATTAATAATACTGTTCATCGAAAGAATAATAAAGCTAGTTTAATTTACAGTTAAATCACACGAAGTAGCGCATTTCATAGAAAAAAGTAGTCTTCTGTATACAATAAATGGAAGACCTTCGCGTTTACTTCATATGTATCTAAGATTTTTACCTCTGACGCCATTTGGTGTGCTGATCTATCGATATGAAAATAATTGTCGAGGATCGTTGTGCGATTATGTAAAATTATCCCTGCATAATGGGAAAGTAATACTTGTATCACAAATATCTGGTTGTACAATGGCCTTAGTTCATGAAGATAAAGTAGAAGTAAATCGGAGAGATTTTTACAACATTCTAATATTATATAATTTATATAGAACTTTTTATATATATATATATATAGATTGGGCAATGGCATGTAATATTTGCAGTAATATGTGGTTCACGCGGTATACTACGTGTTGATAATCGTTTACACAGAACTTCTACTTTCTCGTGTACTCCGATATCATATAATTTGGATCATGTTATGAGAATTGGAGAAGTATTTCAAGGCCAAATTCAAGAAATAATTATTAACTTCGTGTCTGTTCCACTTTCTGCATCAAAGGTATATTGATTGTCGTTGCTGGAGCATTAATATTTTTACACTACTCGATGCTGTTTAGGGTAAACACAATCAGAAGCATAAAACTGTTCCTTTTGATGTTGTTAATGTACAATATTTACTGGGAGACGATGAAGAGGCTTTCGTATATGTTGGTTTAACAGACTCAGTTACACTTCCGTGTCCAAGGAGCATGGAATCGTGGCAAGTAAGGACATAATTTGAAAAAGTTTAGCTTGAATATAATAATACTTTCATCAATTTTGCGATTCAGATCACAATGGCAATCAAAGTAGACAATATAAACGGTATTGTGGCAATCATACCAGACGATTTATCCAATAAATACATTTTACTATTGCTAGAAGAGGGAAGAGTTAAACTTAGACTTCACCAGGAAGCGACTTATGTTGGAACTGAAAGTACAGAACACATTAGAATAGGAGAATGGTTTGAAATAGTCCTGGTTCAAGATGGTAAAAGATTATATATGCAAATTAATGGAAATGAGAAAAGATATGTACCTTTAGTTTCTGAAAGGATGATTACAGCTGCAACCAATATATTCTTGGGAGCTGTACGCGACGAAATACGGGTAAACGTTTTACCAGAAATACTCATCCTTATTTGATCATCATAATAGATTTCACAATAGGAGAAAATATGCCCTAAATGTGCAGACATACCACAAATGAGCTTTATTCTTGGATATGTCGATATAGATGGAAATGAAGTAGATCTGTTATCATTGCCAGTATTAGAAACGACGAGCAATCGTTACACAAGTCGTACTGTTAGCTTGTCCGGTAATAATTGTTAATAAAATATACGTATATTATGTTCAACAAATATATTTGAAATTTTGTTGCAATTTATAGATTACTATGAAGAAATTCCCCTCTTAATAGGTCAAGAGCTCGAGTTATCATGTTTCTACAATAAAGTCGCCCGTGAGAAAGGAGTTTTTGCGATTTCTAGGAGAACATATGTCGTATGGTTAGTAATGGACAAACTATTGCAATCTTATGGAAACAGGTAAAGCCCTTTAATACATAAAACGTTTTTTATATATTTTTGTAACAACTTATTCTTCGTTGAACAGTGACTTTTATCACTTAAAAGACAATGGTCGCGTCAGTACCATCAATATTGCAAGCTATACATCTCGGGAAGATATTGAAAATTTTTACTCGTGTCATATTCGCCATCATAAAAATAAATCTTACACAATCTCAGATCGAGCTTCGTTCACGTTTGGAATCACTGTAATAGACAAGAATAAAGGTAATGTAGAATTATTTCGTCTATCGCATTCAGTCCAACTATTGGTTCTAGAAAGTATTAAATTTCGTTTACAGAATCTAAAAATTTATTGTGGAAAGAATGGTGTTTTATCTGTGTAATTACAATTCTATGTTTCATGTATATAACACTTTGGGGGATATTCGAAAAAGTACAAGAGATTCGTAAAGGGTAATACGTTATAATTTTATAAAAGTAAAAATGACTACTCCTTAAATTTAATAGAGACATTAATTTTAGGCACGGCTTTTACAAACTTCCGAGTATACTTAGCGATGATCGTACTACTGTTATAAATTTTGTTCACTCTAAGGATGGAATTACTTTGCTCGGTAGCCAACAAGCTGCAAACGAAGTAACATCGGGAATTACAGATGACTACTAAATCATTGAAATGATTTGAGATGAGGAAAGCTAGAGAGAAGTATGATACTAAAAAAATAAATGTACTCTTCAGTGTTTCAATAAAATACTTATATTTAATATCTTTTTTCTATAAAATAGATTTATGTTAATTTTGACTTGCAACAGTAAATACAGTCACGTTTAACAGTGTACTTAAATGAATAAAATTTCAAACGTTATAATGATACGAAATAATATGATTCTAGTAGAAAAAACCATTTAAGCCAACACGAATTAAAATTTTTAAAAATATATTTATAAAAATACCGCTTCGCAACGATGGCAGTTTATATTTACAATTGGACGATGCAACATTATATTGTAAAAATGAATCGTTTAGGAAAAAAAAGAAAAACTGTAATTAACAATGTCTGTAATACTTATACTACAGATAGCTAATGAAAGACGATGTAACATTTAAATTATATACAGGGTGTCCCACATAAATGGGAACACCTAAATATCTTTCGTATTTACAGTCCTATTCAGGCCTATTTCAGTAAATCGTTATTTAATTATTTAATTGTCATTTAATTAATTATAACAATTACAGTCTAATTAAGTTAGTTATTGTCTATCATGCTATCGTAAAAAAAATATACTATTCCATTTAAAAAAACATCGTTGATCTTGAAGTTTCATTAAAAAACACGACATAAACAATTTTTTTCTTTACCATTATATTTTTGCCCCCTGCAATAGTGTCACTTTGTCCTCTGAAGTTTTCTGATAGGATTGTAAATACGAAAAATATTTAGGTGTTCCTATTTATGTGGGACACCTCGTATACCTATTGTTTTCACAGAAATATGTTTAAATTGTAAGCATTGACTTGTTCAATAATTCTGAGTAAGTGCTGCTCCGTGATGCAATGTTTGAGCACGCACTCTCTGTTTAATTCAATGTCAAGTAAATGAATGAAATAAATAAAATGCATTGCTGTATCTTGCATGATACGAGTTCTGGAACTGATCCATAATTATTCAGGTTATATGTTCCCAGGATTCGCCGCTACTACTACCGGTCACAGAGGAATGTCTTAAAATCTGGGGTAATTCGAAATGCCACCTTGTATCTCCGTTTATAGTAAGCCCGTTGGCTATCTCGTAATTCAATAATGGCGGTTTTGCCTTGATACCTAACGTTGTAGGTCTATTACTAGGATTTTCATCCAGCATCATTTTGAGTAAATCATACTGAAAATGAAGGTTTTCAATGAATTTGATTCGATCAAAATATACGAGAGCTAAGTAGTTTATTCGCTTACCTCAGCCGGATGATTGATGTCGAAGTCTTCTGGAAACACTGATTTTCTTAAATTCATAAGAGCCGTTGCCCTTTCCATTTCGGTGGTAAAAGGAATAAGAAGCTCGAACAAAATGATTCCCAAGGAGTAGATATCAACCTTGTAATTATAACCTAGTCCGTTCATTTGTTCTGGAGACATGTAGAGATGAGTGCCGACGTTTGCGGTATGTAAATTATTTTTTAAAAATGTCTTTTCGTTCTCCGAAGTAGGTGTATGAACTTCTCCGTATCCTTCAGTCATCGCGGTAACGAGTCCAAAATCGCCCACTTTTATTTTATCGTCGAAAGAGAAAAATATGTTCGACGGCTGAAATTCGTGTGGTAAAAGAACACGTCAAATATTTTTGTATTACACATTGAAAAAGTATAATTAATTTCCAGATTACCTTCAGATCACGATGGATAAGTCCTTGTAAGTGAACGTATTCTACAGCTTCAACAATTTGCTGAAACAAATTCAATACTCGACGACAATCCCGCTTCGATTGATTCTTCAACCACTCTCTGAGGCTTAGCCTTTGGCACAGCTGCATTTGTATGTAAAGAAACATTTTCGGGGACTTGCGAGTATTCACCTTGTTGTTCAAATCTAAAGAGAACGATCTTTGCCGCTTTCTTTTCTCTTCTTTCTCCGAATGATTATCGCCCTCGAAATGTTCAAACACAATACTCTGCGAACGTGTAACGTCTTCTATACTTGGCATTATTTCTTCACCGGCGTCGATCGAAACCGATAGATTCGAGCTTTCAGTACTGCATTTACTCATGTCGATTACATTTTCATTTGGCTTGTGTGAATCGGATGTTTCAAAAACAATGAAGGAATCTTCCGAATCACAGTGATTCAGCGCATCGTACGCTTCGGATGCACTCTCTATCGAAGACTGGTCGGTTTGAGAAACGGTAATGCACACAGAATTATTGACTTTTGTTCCAATAGGAGTTCCATCGGACATAAATTCTAAGTTTGGCAACGTCGATCTGTTCATCCATTCTGGATCATGTTTTTCTTGCCAGCCCGCAGGCGGACACTCCAACCATGCATTAAAATATCTCACAATATTCTGATGATCCAATTTGGCCAAAGCTTTCACTTCTCGCATTACACGCTCTCTCGAAGACTGGCTGTAAACAACATTATATAATAAAGAATCGTTCAAAGAGAAAAATTCATAAATTAAAATATCCAACCTATTTGGCAGAGCGATTCTCTTGATAGCATAATTGCAATCATCTATTTTATTCTTCGCTTCAAAGACAACACCGTATCCTCCTTTTCCTAAACAATCCACTGGTTCGAAATCTGTTAAGTAACGCGATGTAAAACCATCGATGTTTTCTTTGTCGTTGTTCATTTGATTACTTGTGTTCGTCTCGATATGTCTTTCCACTATCAAAGGCTACAAAAATTCGTCGAATCAAGTAATGTAAATATTACACGACATTCGAAATATTTATATTACCGGAAGCACTGCATCCTTGGCAACAGTGGTAGCATTCAACAGACGCTGTGTTAACATGAAGTTTAGAAGAATTGCAGTGGTAATCGAGATTATCAAAACTTCTTTCCTGTTCAAAGAAAATATTTTTCTATCAGCAGTTAGTATTTTGGGTTTCTTATCCTAATTATACGTACCACCAGTACCACAATGAAACGATTATAACTTGAACAGGCGTATCATCGTCCTCGTCGCTGGTGTTATTAGGTCGAAATGGCTTTTCGTTTTCCTCGGTAATTGTTGAGTTCGAAGTAGTACGATTACATTGTTTGTTATTATTCAATTGCATCTGTTCTTTTGAATACAAGTAAAATCCACTGTCTGTCAAAAAAAAAAAATTTTGTAACGAACTTCTCGTTTCATTGTTACGAGATTTTTCGAAATTGTTATACCCTTTGTGTACTCCGATAACGCAGTGGTACTTTGCGCGCCATTTATCTGAAGCAAAGCATTGTTATCTGGGTCATCGTCTTCTGGAACTGGAAGAGTTTTTATAATCTCATCACCTAAAATACACAATATTTTAATGTGTGCTTCTGCTACAGGAAACAATGCTGGAAACAAAGTTTCATACCGATAGCAGGATAGAGCTGCAGTGGATACTTTGAAGATTGAATGTACGGTAACGATTGTTGGAATGATTTATGCAATTCTGTATTTTCTTGTATATACAATTGTCTACCATGTTTACCCAAATAAATTGCTGGATTAATTGAGAATTCTGAACCCCAAGACCACTGCATACTATCAAACAAATTAACTTCTTTCAAATACTTATGCCCATTGTTTGTATTTGAATGCTCACGCCATATAGTTACAATTGGAGAGTCAAACTAATAAAACATAAATACAAATAATTAGTACAGGATCTTCAAGTTAAACGGAGTTTCTGTATTTCTCTAAAACTCACCTTGTACTGCCACAATTTCACTGTAGGATTATTTTTACTAACGGCCCAGATCATACCATCAGGTACAACGACTTTAATTTCAATATCCCTAATATGAGCTGCAATTTCGTTTTGACAATACACATCGGAATTAGGAACCAATACCAACTCGTGTTGGCCAACGCTGAAGTTCCACCTATTTAAGGAAATAGGATTAACAATAATCTAAATTCATTGAAATTATAATTTACCTTTCATGACCAGTACGTGGTTCAACCGCTCGTACTGTTTGTTGGAACCGTTGAACAATAAGCACATCTTGCTCGATATACGATTCCCCTCCAGTGTTATTAGTGCAACCATTAATTCCACATTCATATAATATCTTTCCAGTTGTACTTGAAACTCCTGTTGTAAAAGAAGCTATTTAAATTTATATAATTATGCAAATTCGAAAAAGATTGTCCAAATTCTTTGGTGTCCTAAGTTATGCTTGGAGAGAATGTATGTATATGAAAATTATTTCGAAATGCAAAACTAGATATATTTACCATAAGATTTTACTTCCGAACCACCAGAAAGTACTAAATCATCAGAGTAACGGAAAGACGACTGTATCAACTGTGTTGTAGACACAGGTACTGCTTCTAAATTTTCCTTGTCCAATTTATATAATCCTCCACTTAAAGATGGTATAAAATAAACTCTTTTGCCATTATCATTGAACTAGAAACAATAATAAATAAGTAAGTAAGAAATAGATGAAAACATAAAAATGTTTAGCATATATATACTTCTCTAAAATGAATGTTAGATGATAACATAGGTTCTTCATTGAAATCTAAGGTCCATTGTTTCTTCCCTAAATTGCTCGCATCCAAAGCAGATATTTTCCCATCTAATGTACTCACAAAAATTAAGCTGAAAAACATAGACATATATATACGTTTAGTTCCTATCAATGTTTGCCTTATTCTTTGACGCTTTTCACATAGAGATATTTATAGTTTACAGAAATTATGAACAAAACAACACCGAAATTATATAACTTTTTTAATTGCAGGTAAGCTGCTTCTGTTCGAATTATTGGATCGTTTATTCGTACAATTAAACTATAACGATCGGACTGAGAATTGTATTCATTTACAACAAATGTAACTGATTAAGAGATGACAATATACGAAAAGAATTGCATACATTTTTATCGACGTTCGTAGTCTAATAATACAAATCGATCAAATTTGAATGATGTTGACAAAACTGTAAATCCGCGAGGTCAAATAAAATATGTATGTCGAAATAAAGTGTCATCGACTAACACGTCATAAACATCAGACGTGTGCAAAGTAGTTTTGCGATGAATTACCTTCGAAATGTTTTCTGGTCGCAGAACGTCAACTGTTTTCTATCATTGCTATTGATCAGCGGGAATATGAACACAATAATGAACAGTATACGAAACCATATTCCTCCCCGTAAATGCGTGTCAAACATTTTCTACATTCGACAAAAATTTCATTACTTAGATACTACATTTTGTTTTTTGGATGTTTACGTGGAACAACGTGCGCGACGTTTTTTCGCGATATTTGATTAAAATACAATTGATAATGGTCAAACGTCGCACACCGATGAACCATGATCAGTTCTGATAATTCGTAACAAACAGAAACTCCAGCGGCATCTAGGGAAGACCTTACATACATGTATGTAGGTAAAACCAATATCTTCAATTCAAATAGAAAATTACAATGTAATTTTCATATTTCACATGAAATTGCATTTGTTCAATTCATATATTCAATAATAGATAGTACTAACGATTCCCGACATTTTTTCTCAAACTAAATTTCATTCTATTTATATTTCTGACTTATTTTTCTCGAAGAATTGTCCTCTTACCTATGGTACCATCAATACTGAAAGACCTTGTGTACCAAAGAAATTTCAGAAGAAATTAGATATCCGAAATTTGACCAGAGAGTCTCTGTTTGAACTAAGTCTTAGACCATATAATACTTATAGAATTGGCACAGGTATAGGATATGCATAGGACGCAGTATTCCAAGATAACGGAGTATCTGGTGTCCACAACTGACGTCACAAGATAATTCAAAATGCTGGATAGCGATATAAAAGCGAGGTATACAAGTATACTTATACATTATTTCATAAATATTTGGGCCAGATCTGGACCATAAGCAGACGCACAGAGAGGACGTATTACAGACTCTGTATTACAGAGTAGATGTAGACCAATGTATATAGAATATAGGCAGAGACTTTTATACTGACTTTTAGCATGGAACAGAACCATCGACGAGACACTGTCAATTGTCAAATTGTCAATCCCAGATACCCCCCTTTGCCACCGACGAGATACTAATATGTATCTTGTCGGTGTACCAGTCCCAGGCACTCTCATTCCTTCTCTGTATTTGCTATTCATGCTGTTTGCGATTGTGTTGAATGGTGTACTTGCGAGAATACACAAGTCGTTCGTAGCTGTTTGTAGCCCTCTAATGGCCAGAGTAGAAGATACAATCATACGTCGAATAGACTTGAACGGACTATATTTTTTTCTACGTTACGGGTGATTATGGCGAGGTTTGCCAGATGGAAGTGAAGTGTTGTATAAAGAATACGTTTGTCGAATTTATCAAAAGGAATTTGTTGAAGTGAGGGTAAGCGACACAGGAGCTTAAAATCCGTTTTCGCGGTTCGAGGAATTTTTCGGCAGTAAATCAACGGAGAAATGGGAGTCTGTTGCCTATGAAGTTGCGAGTTAATAGCTGTCCTTTCCTCCAGCCATACCCGAGTGTACAATAATAGACTTGGCTGGAACCTGCAGCCTGATTAAATAAATAGTATTGTCTATCTCTCGAACTGCTCTACCAGCAGTAACGCAACTATCCTTTCGTCCGGCACTTATAGGCTGATTAAGACAGAGCAAAATTTTTTACCGTTTTATCTTGATAGTCGCCAGACACATAACCTTGTTCGTAACAGTGTTTCCGTAAAATCTAATTTCATTATAATGTTATTTCCATCGACATATATGTACTGTCGATTGAGAAATCGCACGAGAAAGCAGTGCTTTTTATATTTACTTTATTTAACATCTATTAATGCTCAAGTTATTTATTTGATCTGAATATGGTTTGTTTTGCATAATGAATGTTTTTATAATTATATTATTCTTTATCACTATTACTTTGTTACATTTCTTCCCTCGTAACTTACTCGGAGCAATAATAGATTGTCGAACATGAATCATAACCAGAAGACATTTTTATATAATGAATAACATAGAATTTTGTATTAATTATAACATGATAATTTTAGGGTACAAGCAAAGTTTTAAGGTCCACAACATTTTTATTCGCAGCACAGAAATATGGAAGGTCAACAATTTTGTTTACGGTGGCATAATTTTCAAAATACGCTATTGAGCTCCCTTCCTAAATTGCTCGACGGCGGTTATTTAACAGATGTGACGCTAAGTGCAGGTGGCAGACATATACATGCACACAAAATTATCCTTTCAGCTTGTAGTTACTATTTTAAAGAATTATTTAAGGTATTCATATAGTACGAATGTTTTGAATTATATTAAGTGTTGAAAGAGAGAAATATTCGATAGAAACGAATGTTGTAGATCACATATATTATATCGATGTAAATCAATCTTTTAGGATTTAAGTTCTTTACAACATCCTGTCATTGTATTGCCAGGCATGGAATATGCAAATTTGTGCGCGCTTGTCACATTTATGTATAATGGCGAGGTGAATATTTATCAAGAGCAATTGCCTGCACTTTTGGCTATGGCAGACACTCTGCATGTCCGTGGATTGGCAGACATTGCTGGGGTAAGAAATCTCATATGTGTATTAATTAATATTGTAAATAGACAAAAGAGCGATGGTTGCGCAAAACATTTTAGACTGGTAAGTTCATATATTATAGTTTAATAATATTATCGATTTTCTTAATACTTTTTTGTTTTATTTGAATGCATATTTCTGGTATACCTTTTTATCTGTTTCTTTTTATTTCTATCACTGTTCTACCAAACCTCATTTTATCGCTTTGCACATGGAATGCATGAGAGCATTTTAAGTATGCATATATTATGCGATTAATTTCTTTGTAATAAATTTTAAAGTACTTTAATTGCTCCTTTTTTAGAAATGTATAATTTAAGATTGTATATTTTTCCATTGATTCATGAGCAATCATTTCACTGCATTCAATTGTGTTAAGTTACGATAGCAAAAGGTACTTAGTATTATCTGATAAACTAGTATTAATTATCCGACGAAGCTTGCCTCTGTGTGTTTTGTACAAAATGAGTAACAATGCATGTATCTTTTCGAGTGCCTCATATAAATATTGGCAATTCCTTGCTGATAATTGTTATTTCCTTGTGTTACCTGGTATACAAAAGTAGAGAAAAAGCATTTGTATAAATACACATAAACAATAATATTAACATATCATATTTTAATCAAGTTTTGATAAATGCAATTGAAAGTTACGTGCAAATTATCATCTCTGAATGTAATAAAAACATTAGATTATTTATTAGGTATCTAAATTTTCTCGTTTGAAAGATCTTGCAGATTCTTAATCTCTATAGTTTCAACTTCTCTACTTTATTAATTTCTATGTTTCCTACATTGTATTCATTATATTTGCATGGACTATATTAATTAAGTGCATTAATTACATACTCGGATGACATTCTAAATATTAAAATCACTTCCTCTGTACAGTACTATAAGAAAATACCATCTAAAACAAAATTGCATATTTGCTTTCTCCTTTTTTAATCTTTATATTACCCTATGATCGTGTTGTTTTGTTCAGGTCACTTAAATACATTCACTGTCGTTCCTCAAGAAGTACCTCACGATGGAATTACCTACTACACATGTTATGTTCATACGTGCATCGAAGGAACGATAATGAATATAAACGATATCCACGAGATCAAGGTCGTTGTGTGTGTTGCAACTAAATGCAAGTGGATGCATCCCATGGAACCTTTCCCCATAGAATGAGTTTACAGGTATATCTAAAATAGCTTTCTCCAAGAATCTCTACACTACTAAACATTCGGTAGATACTTTAGAACGAATCAAGTCTTTTCTTTTCTTTTTTTTACCTTTTCTACACAACATCTACATCGCATTACAATAATGCTTACTATTTTTTTTTAGTCAAGAGTGGCTATAACAAAAAGTTTAGAATCAATGTATACATATTTAACAGTCTTACATTCATCAGAAGGGAACAAAAGACTGCATGGAATATTTTACACAAGAGTAACATGCTAAAAGAGAAAAAAAAAGTCAATTTATACTTGTGAAGTGTAGAATACTTTCCAGAATCATAGAATCAAGAACAGCAGAGATTTTCCGATGGAAAAAGATGTTTAGGAATCTCAGAGGCTAGGTAGAACAGAAAATTTGACAAAAAAACAAAAGCAGAATCGTATGAGTAAAAATAAATCAATGTTTCTGATTAAAAGTAAACGTCATTCCTGTTGATTGCTGTTATTCTTTTTTTTTTATCTTTACAGAAAAACTCAAGACACGACAACGGCTTATACGTACAACCTCCTCCAATACAACTACAAGAAAAAACTTTACCCGAACCACCAATAAAGAAAGAAAGTAGAGACAGTGTCGCGACCAGCGAATCCTTAGACACAGTCCTGGCAGCAGAAACGACGGAGCATACGGAGGAAACGTTCAATGATCAAGAAAGTATACCGTACTGTGTAAAAACAAAGCCTTATTACTCTATTAATGCAAAGTTGAATCAGAGAGAAAAAGTCAGTATTCCTTCTGCTAATGCTTCATCTAACAAGTATACCGAGCAAGGATATTCAGACAGCGGAATGGACGAAAGTACACCGGTTTTAGAAGATCAGATTATTCCAGTCGAAGACACGAAACCGCCGCCCGTTTGGGACGCAAATTTCAAATTTCTTACAAGCTCCGTCAGTGGTAGAACGTCTCAGAATTATAATAAATCTAGTGTTACTTGCCTTATCTGTGGGAAACAATTAAGTAATCAATATAATTTGCGGGTGCACATGGAGACTCATAGTAACAGTTCGTATAGTTGTACAGCTTGTTCGCATGTATCAAGATCACGTGACGCGCTTAGGAAACACGTTTCTTATAGACATCCGGTAGCATCGCCGCAAAAACGTTCGCGATACAGTACACCAAAACCATAGAAGCTATTACTATTATAGATATCTTGATTTGTATTATGACCCTACTTTAGGTTACGTCTTTCTAAAAAAAAAAACGAAAAAAAAAGCAAGTTAATGATGTGTTACTCAACTTAGATCTAAGTATTTTATTAACTAGAAAACAGAATTGAAATTGAAAATTCTTACATAAATATTCTGGTTTTTGTTATTTATTTTATTAGGATATTTTTCTCTCTTACGAATACCAAACTTTCCTTTCGATCGAGATATGGTATTGCTCTGAAAGTATTTTGATTTCTTTTTTTTATTATAAAGCTGTTATAAAATGCTTTCTTAAATATGTTGTATGCTCCTTTTAATTACAGTCGCGTTGTCGCAATTTAGTTGGAGAAAGTCCAATATAGCGTTAAGTCATACGAATTTAAAAAAAGAAAAAACATACAAAGCAATATAAAGACTCTCTTCAGATTTATATAATACCTTAACTGGGTTTCCATGGATAAGGTAAATATCGTTGTTGAATATAAAAGTTGAATATTTTATTAAACGCGAGAACTTAGGAGAAGGTTCAATATAAAAACTTATGTACCTCATCTTTGTAAGAGATATTCAGTACTAGACTGATTAAGATATAGGGCAAGTTTAATATATATATATATATATAAATAATATAAATATATATATATTAATTATATATAAATATATAAATGACTCAATTATTTTGTTTTTAAATGTACAAATAATTTAAAAAGTGTGATCGCGTTACTCCGAGACCCTTAGTGTTCGAATTGTTACTGTTTTCTTGTTATCGTTACGCTGTTTTAATAAAGACAGAGTAGACAATAAATATTTTTTCGTTTTTTGATTTCCTTTTTTTTTCTTCCACAATCAATTCTTTTTACAATCACCCAGTAAAAATCGAAGAATCAAACAACACCGTGTGTCTATTATTACGCTGTAAATATCTAAAAAATAATTACAGTGTGTAAAAATGTTATTTATAATTGACGCTGCGCGAAAAATGTAAAAAAGTATCGCGGCGGCTTTTGTTGGTTAAAGTGTCACTCGTTTTGATCATTCTTTTCAAAAATGTAGCGAATATAAAAAAGATCACAGTAGAATCCGATTAATCTTATTAAAGGATCGTATTAAAAAAAATAATACACAATATCCGTTGACTACAAAATAAATAAAATGCATCCAAAGGTAAGCTCTTTAAAGAAAAAAAGAAAACGAAAGAATAAGATAAATATTACGAGAGAAATTAATTAAATCTTTTCTATACGCCATATCTTAGTATTGCAATCCTGTCCGACTGAGATCAATGTTTCTTCGTCAAGCCACACTAAACGCGTTATTTGGCTTTGTGGATGCGCATCTGAAATGAAAATAATTCTGTGAGAAATTCATTTTCCTTTTAGTTATAATATCAGAACGTAGAGTTACTTACTTTTAATGATAGTATGCTTGGTGGGATTTGTAACGCTCCAAATAATGATCGTTGTATCCAGGCTACCACTTGCAACCATAGCCGAGTTGGGACACCACGCTACAGAATTCACTCTTGCGTTGTGGAAACCCCATTCCCTATTGTGTGCGAGCTGCAAAAAGAATTATATTTCGTCAAATAGTATTTCCGAAGGCAACAAAAGCTGTCGTACGCACATTAGTAAGTCTGAAGCCAAAGATCTACTCACCCTCTAAGATTCCCACAAGCGTTTAGGAAGAGCAATTATTACAAACAAATTTGTATGTAAGACATAGACCAACTAGCGTTTACATATATGTTTCGCCCAGAATAGATATTAATTGCACTACGTACATTAGAAGCGTGGAATATGAATTTACATCACTAAGAATGTAAGCACTGAATATGTAATGGCATATTTGAAAAAGCGGTTAATATTTTACTTTGAAATTGTACACAAGAATAGCATAAATCTCGATCTTCGCAATTTCTCTAAGTACTGGAAATGTTTTTACCTTGTACTCTGGAACAACATAAAGAATCACTTTTCTGTTTGCGTCGCAAGCTACCAAATACTTGTTATCAGGACTGTAAGATGCATCTGTGACTGGACCCAAGTGTTCCAGTTCAGTTTTAGGAGTCAGATTTGTGCCTGATAGTGTATAAATATGAACCTGAAAATTATATTACAGTGTTAAAGCGTCAAATTAAAAACACACATATAACTTATGAGACTTAATGGACGTACTGTATTGTCTGATGTAGCTCCTATAGCTACGTCGCCATTTTCCTGATTAATTGACACACAGGAAGGTTCGAAATCGATTGGTACACTGGATACCTTTCGGCCATCTTGGGTAACAGTAATCTAAAAATAGAATCATTATTACCAGAAGACGCACGATAGCTGAACAATTTAATTAGAATAGACTTATAAAACGCTTCTTACCTGTCTAATTGAAGCAATCACAGCAATACCGTTGTAAATATCTAGACCTCGCGGTTGGGAGTCTAGCTTAACAACAGATGTATCTGTATAAGCATTCGCATCAATTTCCACCGTTCTCAAAGTGTCGTCGATGCCGGCGGTGTAAAGCAAATTCTTCGCGGCTTTCATTCCGTTAATTTGATTTCCATGCCCGTGGCCCTGAATACGGTCATTCTCTCCTGTATTTGCGTTCCAATTGGTAATGTATCCGTCATGAGATCCAGTGTAAATTGTACTTCTATCAGGACTCAATGTTAATACTGTTATTGGTTTGTTATGACCCTGAAAATGATAATAACGTCAAACTTATTCTTCATAAAATATTACCATTATATTACTTTGATCGAGCGTTACCTTGATTATTCTAATTGGCTTCTCCGGGTTGTCGACATCGAGATAATTAATAAATCCGCTTAATGACACAGACAGCAAATGATTTCCTTGCCATAAACAGCTGACCTGAAACAAGCAAGATACAGTTTCTAGTATAATTTTAATCTTTAACACACGACTTTGAATAACAATCGAATTTATGGTACTATTATACCTGTTGATCGTCAACTGCTGGTCCCATATTGAATTCGCTGATCAGCGATCGAGTTTCCACATCCCATAGCTTGCATGTCTTATCTCCAGAAGCAGTTAGTAGTTGTGTGCCATCGGGTTTCCAAGCTACCTAACGAATTACAGTAAATTAATAAATAGTGTTTATAATATTATTAGTAGACTGCGGATGTTTATGCAATGTTCAATTTTTGTAGACGAATTTTAAGAAAGTGGAATAAAATAGAATCTTATTTTCAGTAGTAGTAACCTTTGTAGATCTGAAATAAACGAAAATTGTACTAAATTCTGTCCAACTTTATATTCTAGCATTTTTTGAAAGTTTAGCCATAATAAAGATCCACAGTCTAATTAATTATTAGACATTGAAAAGTATTTGATTTGCTTACTCCATATACGCCGCCTTGATGAGCTGGTGATCCGACTTCTCCAACTAAATCTGAAGTTGTACCATCGTAAATAAATACTTTTCCGTCGAATCCTGCAGATGCAAACAGATTACCGCTAGGCGAGTAACGGACAGCTTGAACAAACCTAGTGTGCTCCTGCTTGGTCATTCTATGCAAACAAAAAATGAGCTTACACGAAACGTTCTGGCTTAAACTAGTGCTCAAAAATTAAATGTACATACTTAAACTTAAACGGTGGCCCTTCAAATACAGCGATAGTATTGTCTTCGCTTCCAGTGATCAGTCTAAACGGTCTTGTAGGTCTGAAGTCACAAGAATTAATGGGCTTACTCTGGCCCGAAATTTCACCTACAGATGTACCAGTTTCTGCCATAAATACGTGACCGAATCTAAAGTACAAAAAATAATTTATCATTCAATTCTGAGCTACATGGATAAAGTATTCTACTCTTTACCTTTCCCTTCCCTCTCCAACTACCACCATACGTTGACTATCAGGTGACCATGCTATATCCTTAATGGGTCCTCCGATGGGATGGAATTCGTTTTTCAAAATATGTTCTTTGTTAACAGTATCCCAAATACGAACTTTGCCAGACTGGTCTGTAAGAAAAAATTGTATTTAAAAATTGCAATTATATATTTCAGATGACATTGTTTCTTTTTCAAATTTCAATACCTCCTGATGCTATGTAGAAACCACTTGGAGAATACTTTGCGACGTTAACTGGACAAGAATGTTCAGTATAAATATCCGCAATAGCCGGATTCTACAAAATAACAAGTTATTTAATAAGTTATATATTTCAGTATTTGTTCAAGGATTTAAATAAAGAATGCTCACATCAATATTTCGAATGATAACACTATTACCATTAGTGTACAAAAAGTTCTTCCCTTTAGGATCAGCACCTAAGACTAGCGGTTGCCCTCTCTGAGTCCTGGGCAATGTAGCAAAAATGTATTCTGCAAATACATGCACATATCTTTTAAAATATTATTATCGTAAAAAATAATATGTAAACAATAATTTTTCCAGGAAACTTAAATTCCAATTGAATGTAAAATTAGAAAAGTTAAATCTACAGTAGACTGCTATATTTTTCAGCTGGAACTAAAATACACTTCCGTAATACATTGGCATATGTCCAACATGCAATATTTGAAATTATTTCGAGCGTACAAACTATATCTCGATCTAAAATTGTGATCGTACAATTTTGATGTTTTATTGGAGACTCTGTTAGCAGATTTTATTTAATAATATCATAATCAATTATACAGCAAATATATTTTTATTGCATCGTTAATGTGTGTTGGAGTTATTTAAAAATTAATGGGAAAAATAAATTAAATTTTAACAAATCATGCCTATATAGGTATATCGTAATTTTAAATGAAATTGTCGTCGCTTATCTTTTTTTATGTAACATAAAAATTGAATAAAATTTAATCTGATAAGTGACATTTATCTCAATTGTTCGACGAATCGTCATTCGAAAGGAGAGAGAAAAAAGAGATAAATATATTGCAAGGTAACGAGGTGCGAATAATACCGCATTACCGAATAAAACAGGAACGCTGCACAATGATCGGTACGATAAGCTTGCATACGTGGCTAAATATAACATAAGTTGGAAAATATTATGGATTCAATCCATCTTTACATACTGTACGTGAATCATTGATGCATTTGAAGTGTTATGATTTGGCTTGAGATAAGCAACCGGAAAGTTGAATCGGAATGATATTTACATGAAAAGAACAGTAATAAATCGACTCGGCGATACGAAAAGCTACCGGAACGTTTCAGCGTCACTTACTTGTTTCATAGGACATTTTTATTCCCTTTATTTATTTAAATAATACTTGAAAAAACTCAACAACGAGAATCAGTTCAATGCCTCCTTCGTATCTCACTCTGCCGCCCCCCCATACACTTTCCACCGAAATACTTGTTCCGCCCTTGCCTTATTTAGCTGAAGCATGAAAAACAGAGAACCAAGATCAGTAAACAACGGTCGGTCGATGACATTGAAGGTATAATTTTCAATCCGCTGGAGTATGTGCATGTGCACTGTCACAGAGTACAAACAACACAGTCGAAACTCCTGTCGGAATATTTAATTTTTATATCGTCAAGTTGAAAGACCTTGACGTACTACATGTGGACAGCGTTGCCGCTCCGACGCTGTGTTTCAAGTTTCAACTTGAAACATTGGAAACTGCGGCAATATTTGAAACGCGTAATATATTATTCTACAATATAGAATAATGACTAAATAGACTCTGCGGATTTTATGCATTTATAATAAAAATGAGTAGGTGGAATTTGACACAGTTGACAAATTAAAAGAATTCGAGAACATTCATTTAATAGGCTCAGCTTATTAAAATTATAGAGAAAATATCGCTTCTATTTGGAACCTGTTCTTTGTAATTGATATAAACAATTTTTACTTTGCATAAAGATCCGCAGTTTAATAATGACGTTCGACAAATATAAATCATTTCGGGAACTAAATCTTGCTCGAAACATTATTTATATCGTGTCGCATATATTACGGTATTTACTTACACATATACGACGAATTTTGTATCTATTTTGAGGGGAGATTTCTCTTTAGTATTGAATAATTTGAATAATAAAACCAACCGGTGCGCATGCGTGCACAAAGTTGTACATCACGAACGAGCGACATCTGGCGGGAATTTTTGAATTTTGTTGTTCAAACTTCTCTTCAACATCGACGAAATATGTTTCAATATGTTTATACAAGTCTGTGGATGCTGTGGTCGCTTTTGTTCCATAAAAATAAGAATCGTCGAAATAAAGTATCACATTTTATTGTAAGTCATCTATACAAATTTACGAATATAATAATCGTTCACATTTTGTTCGGTAATAGCGGGATAATTATATAGTTTTACATATTATGTATACGAGAACGAAACCTTTTTTATATAAAATCTAGATTACTATATGTACACATACACGTATAAAAAACATTTCAGCAGATAGAAAACATGTAATGTGTTATTATAAAATATCACGTGCATTATGCGCGCATACAAATCTAACAGTTATTCCATAAATTCAACTATATATATGATAAATTTCTTAATTTTGTGTAAATAGTAATGTGGTGTGTATATTAATAACAAACAATCGTTCTTTTTTATCGTAGAAACTCAGTAGCATGACTTCTATATAAAGTACAATAATATGTCGCGTATGCATAAAAATATTTTTGTTTAATATTATATAATACATATATTTCGCGCTAAAAATGAAACCAAAATTTTCAGCGAGGTAAGTTCCTTTACGCCATTATGGCGAACATCTTAGAAAAGAAAACTCAACGGTGTTATATTGACATAAAACAATCTCTCGCAGGATCAAATAACGAGTACATATATTTAATTTATCAAATTATAATATAGTTATATAGGTCAAATTCTAAACGAATACATAATGCAAAAAATAAATAACAATTATAGGGATGATGAAATAAATAGTAAATGAATGAGAAGATATACATATATGATCGAAAATATTCATGGTCGGCGATTATTCGTGCGTGAAAGCGGGTGAATGTACACATAAGCAAACTATATACAGGAAAGTTTAAAATGTATGCAAAAACAAAAATCAACAACGATGAAAGTATAGACCTTAATGGCCGACCAATCGTCATTTAACAGCTCATGCTTCGTTATATACGTTTAAATTATTTTCAATATCAAGAAAACGTGAGAATGTGTCGTTCGTGGGAGCAGTCTTTTTAAAAATTCGCCGTTGCTAACTCTACCAAATGTTCGTAAATGTATTAATGGACGTTTAACGATGCAAGCTGTTTAAAAAATATCACCCATTCGCTCATTTATTATACTATCGTTTAAGTCAGCTGTTAACTACTACAATACTAATGATCTAAGTACAGGATCGATCAAAATCTTGTTTCCAAATACGAACCATAGAAATGGCAGCAGATGTTACTGTTAAAGAAAAATCTCCTATACCATTGACCAATAGCATATCACTCTAAAGAATACACGAAATAACAAAATAAGGCTAAAATCTTATAACCTACTTTGAGAAGCGAATCTATCAGCAATTCATTCTGTCATCCTAGGGCCTAGAGCAGGCATGCACAGCTCGTAGCTCTCAGAGCGGCTCATGAGCTCCCAAGCGGCTCCCGTGCGCTCTCGGAGCCGTGACCTAGCTCGGACGTATGGAAGGGGAACCCACTAAGCATGAGAGTGTAGCACAAGTTCACACGCACACTGTTGCAGTTCTCCCCACCCTACGTGTGCCAGCCAGCTCCGACCCAGCTCACGAACCGAGTCGAGAGCTCCCGCTCCCAAATCGTCCAGTTGTGCATGCCTGGCTTAGAGTAATATAACTAGACTACGGATCTTTATACAAAATCAAAATGTTCCGCATTGATTGTGGGAAGCAGGAATAACATAAAAATTGATTTCATCCCTTAACGACTTTGTTATTGATTTTTGAATTTTTAAAATCCTTTACTGTTTTATATTCCACCCAACCAATTTCTTCATAAATGCATAAAGATCCGCAGTCTAGTAATAACGATCAAAGTATCACCTACATCTGTACGACAAATCATTCCGTCTCCAATTTGCACCATCAAAGACCACATTAGCTACAGTTCAGTCGAACGCGGTACATTCTGCGCGAGTACCGTCTATATTTTACGATTGTTAATTAATCTCGACCCTCGTAATACTAGCGGGCCTGCATAAAAAGGTACCGAGTCTGTCTTGACCCTAAATTACCAATTATTTCATTTCCAATAATCTGCATGCATCTGGCCCGAAAATCACCGTTACCGTAAGGGTTGAACAAGCGAGACCATAACATTTTCGCACGGGATACACGTACTCCACGTTCGTGTCTGCCAGTTCTGGCGTCCGAAGATACATTCCTCAGCGATGAGTCGCGTTCCCTCAGTAGTAATGAATCTTGCGTTTCGCGACGACCTCTTGAAGCAGCCGTCTATCAAACGGCGTGTGACGACGATGATTCTGATTTTTAGCCTCGGAAAACGAGTTCCCCTTGGATCGTTTTCCGTAGAACGAGTTCCTGTCCGCTTCGAGTTCCTCGATCGACGGTACACGAGAAGGCCTGTATTCTTCGACGTCTTCGTCGCGTGGCAATGGACGTGTTGAGTCCTCCGGAACCGGTCGACCATCCGGATAGACGCGAATTACCATTGGCCCGACAAGGTACGGGCCCGTGTGTTCTGCAGGTGGCCGAACATAATTGTGGGACGGCGCTGTTTCTTCGCTCAGGCCGTTCGTTTCACTGTCGCTGGTAGCTGAACAAAAATATTTAACGTTACACGTCAGAGTTTATAGAATCTTTCTATTCGTCAAGCGAACGCTTCGCCACTTCAGCCGACCTCAGTTAACTCAATGTCACTCAACATCTTTTCGGGACAATTTGTATAAAGGGTTAAAGAATTACATATGGTTGAAGTTGAAAAAAATACAAATTTACCTGTCCTGGGGTCCTTCGAGAAAGGCAGGATAATTTTATTTTTACTGAACCAAACTAACTTATATAAATAAAAATTAAATGCTGTTCGTTGGTAAGCGCATTACTTGAGAACGGCTGGACCGATTTGGCTAATTTCTTTTTAAATGTTTGTAATAGTCCGAATAAGGTTTTTAGGGAAAGAAAATCCTTGTAAATACGTATATTGTAATGGAGGTGCGGTGTAGCAGGAAGAACGAGCATGATTCGATAAGTTAAACGCGTAATCCCGGCGATTAACGTTAATTCAAAATCGAAGACTCTCGATTGGCTGTCCGATAAGGGGATATTGGCGTCCTTACGAGGTACGAATTTAAAAGTGAGGAGGAACGGGTTCCGGCAGGACGTATGTCGTAAATATTTTCAGCACGATCGGCCACATTTAAACGCATTCGCGTTGCGTGTACGGGTGCGAGAGTCATTTTTTAACCTAGACGTGACCTCCGCATTATGATAATTCAATG
Source organism: Lasioglossum malachurum (assembly GCA_028455605.1). Taxonomy (NCBI): domain Eukaryota; kingdom Metazoa; phylum Arthropoda; class Insecta; order Hymenoptera; family Halictidae; genus Lasioglossum; species Lasioglossum malachurum. The sequence continues at coordinate 23,818,535 of CM052316.1, forward strand.
GGTAATATTTTCACACCGGGACGCATCGGTAGTTCCTACTTCCGGCAGATCAATCGTCAGATCGTAATTATCCTCTGCAAGGACTATTCGAAGGGGTGTGCAGGAATCTCATTCATTCGGAATGCTCGTTGGTTAAAACAGAAATTCTTTTGAGTCGCGACCGAACAACTTGTTCCATGGAAACTTCTGCGCACACATTATTCACGGCTGTACTGCCGTTTTTCTTAACATATTTTCATATATTGTCAGCCCTACCGTCCGTAGTGCTAGTTTTCAGTTTCGAGTAACCAGGCAATTTCTAATCTATATCTTTTATATGTATTTTTGTTGCTAAACTTATCGGTTAGTATCATCGCGAAAGGAAGCCCGCCGAAGTGAAATTTGATGGATTGCAGGCGAATATGTATGAAGATACATATATATACGCTAAACTCACAGGAAAAGTGAAATTTCTTGAATTTCGAGTCGCGGAAATGGATTCCTTTTTTTCAAACAAGTTTTAACACGTTCACTGGCGGCACTTGTTTCGAGAGGAGCCTTTGTAGTTGCAAAACTCTATCAATTTGATTTTCTTTAAGTAAAATGCTGAGTCGCGTTCTCAAATTGTTTGACGATTGATTTCTTTTCAAAGTCGCTTCTTATAAGAAAGACTGCTCCGGTTTCGTCCGGAGAAAATGTGAAAGTGCTTTTGAAGAAATTGACCTCTTTTTCAACGTCTGCAGCATCTCCGTGTTTCGTTCTCGCCATGCACCATCGGGTTTTCTGCAACTAGATCGATCCTTACCCGGGAATGATCGAGGGAAGGCAACCCAAAATCCTCGATCGCCACCGTGGATCGGGTGAAAGTGCACCAAAGAAAAGCGGTCGATCCGAGAACGAGCGTCGCGCTATCAAAACGCGATCTCGTTCGGGGGAAAAGATGAAAAAAAAAACTTTCTAGTGTAACGAAAGCGATTGAGACGGTGGCTGGAACTTTCTCGCGGCGCCATTTGTTTTCGTTCGTGTCGGGTCACGGGCATCGGACGGACTCCGATCCTATTAATAAATTATTATCCCGGCGCGCGACTGCTGAGCGATTACAATTTTCACGGTTAATATAAAGGTTAATTAGCGCGTTTCGCCGGGTGGTACATACCGCCGCGCTCGTAACGCGATCCCGGCTGATCGCTAATCTCATTCTCGAACGGGTTTTGATTTTCTATCGATTAGAACTTTCACTCGCTAATTACTTTTCATACAGCCGAACGACTTATCTCTTACTCGAACTACGTTCTGCTGAGAAACCTGCACGCCGATTTACAAACATTTTAAATTCTTAGGTCGGCCGTTGGTATTTCCTTTCTTCCGATTTCCTAATTTATATTTCCGAATCTATACTCTCGTAAGGTAGTACAAAGAAATTGTTCAAATTCAAACGAAATGTAATTCTTGCCTCCGGTTGGAAACTTTTTGCCACGGGTTGTATAATATGAGTATAATTAAGTATAATATCTGAAATTTAAAATTACAGACATACCTAATGGATCGGAGCCAGTTGTGAAATAAGAATCGCTCGACTCATGGCCCATCCTGGTTGAAAATCCATTCTTCGCCAAAGCACGCCAAACTATAACGGAGAAAAACAGTGTTAGCGGATCAGAGATAATTAGTTACTGATCGAGGATAATATTTGTGATGTTTAAAGGAAAAGGATGTTAACACTAAATGAATTTCGTATAATATTGAAATAACAAGTTAAAATAACACTATGTAACGGTTCATTTTCGACAACATCGTAAAAATTACATCGAATTAATCTAGTTTAAAAGACTGTGATGTGAAATAAGTTATTTCAAATAACTCTGATAGACTAATTTTTTAAAATTTTGACGTAGACCACTTTCATAATTATGGGCACAAATCATCTGGGATTTTTGGACCACATTGCGACCGTGGGGTGAGTAACACTTTATCTAATGTAATCACTTACTCATTTCCTTTGCGCCATGCTGATACGGGTCCAGTTTATCAAGAACAGTGTCGTCCATGTTCGCCAAATTTTGCAGACACGTGACCAACAGATTTTTGTTGCAGTCTGGCATCGAGGATTCTGCACAGAACTTGGACACCTGCTGGCTGAACACTCGGAACAGGTGGCTCATCTAGAACAAAATATTTTGGTTAATACACTGGACCACATGGATTTTGAAAAAATCTTCTATTTCTTACATAAAATTTGAATGAATTAATCTGCAATGCATAAATTTGTTGTGGTAAAAGAATTTTTTAAAACTCCATTGAACAACAGTTGCGCGTGCTCGAGACACGCATTTGTTTTCGATAATGCTGCGGTAGTTGCAAAAGTCGGTAGAAATTGCCAGTGGCTCTTTTTGTTCTACACAAAGTAACGATCATCGCGAAAGCTGTTTTCCATTCCGTACGCCAATGCATTCCGCGCGCGTCCGGTGAAACTCGGCAATGTGTAACGCACGGGATATCGGTTACACGACAGTTATAACAAACAAATATATATGCGAGCCGTAGCCCGGCCGTCCGTCACGTATCGGACCTGATTGCGATACGCACCTTTTTTTTTGTTTTCGTCACGATAAATTCTAACCGTCGCGTCGTCGCCGCCGCCGCGAAACATGCCCCCGTTCGCGTTCGTACGGAAAGCGCAATAATCGATGTCCACACACTTTTGGATCCATCTATGGACGATTACGCGTACACGACCGACCTTAGAATTTCTAATGATATATATTGGTAATAGCTTTCGGCCCTCTCGAGAACCGTCCTAATAAGTAGGGACGCCTACCCGGTGTTGACAGACTGCTTGCATAATGGTGGAATCTTTTTGAAACGTTTCCCAATGGTACCATCTTCATCATAGATCGATTTCGTTCGACCACTCGCATCGTCCCGCCCAGCGCGACTAACATTCATTAACATTAACATTATTTCTCATCTAAAACTCAAAGTTGAACTAGTAGGGGTGGGCGAGTGCCCGAAGTTGAAATCGGGTCGGGAACCCGCAAATTTATAAAGTTCGGATATCCGAATGTCATAGATTCTCCGATCTAGCTAGTAGATCATTGCAGGATAAACTCGTATTCATTTAAAAGCGATTACACATTGTCATTTGAAATTGTGTTAATGGGCATCGTTTATTTGATGAAAGAAAGCATCAGTCAATTTTACGTAGACTGCACTACGTAATACGTTTGAATCTCGACGGACTACATGGGCAAGGATGCACGGTTTCCGGTGCTGACCTAGATAGACCGGCGACGTGATCGATGGTGGATCATTGTCTCCTAAAGGATTCCGGAAATAGGAGAAAGTCTCCAAGTAAGTATAAATAATTAGCACGAAACGACAATGAGACTATGCGAGGACCTAGTGAATGTTTCTTTCAACATTTATGAAAATATACGACGAAGGTGTACAGCGAACAAATTGTATTTACGAAATGTATCATCTTTTAGGGCAGAAAGTCGGAGGTACATTAACCTATATGTCGATCAGCAGCGGCGATACATAAGTTGAATCCAAGCGTGAATAATGAGAGCGTTCTTGAACTTCAACCGAACGTGCAAACGCTTTTACAGACAAGCAAGTACGTCTCACAATGAAACAACGTCTTACTCGCATAGCGCGCATAACAGTGAAATCGATTTCACGTTTCTTTTCCTTGCCTAAGCGAAATGCCTCCGAACGTAGAAGAAATACAAGCCGGTATGCAAAACTTCGCGTAACTTATTCGAACACTGTGACCATCTTCAGTACGTTCAATTGAAATGAATTATCACGATACGCAACCTACATATTTGCAACCACTGTTTGTTGTCGTGGGAAATCTGCGTGCATATCGCGCCATTATATCGACTTCTATAATTGCCCGTAATCGTAATTACCGTAATAGCTCCGGCTGAAAAATCGTTTATCTTCGTAGCGTGTGCTAAATAAATTATCATGCAATTTTTATGTATTGAGGAACATTTTATTCTAAGTTACATCAGAGACAGTCGGTTGTTGATTCCCGTGCTGGGGTGTGTTTCAGCAAAAAGAGAAGAACGCGAGACGAACGGCGCAATGTCATGAGAAAAGTCAATGTCCGAGGCGCGCTCGCGCAATTGCACCCGACCGGACTGCACAAGTGCACGGGGAAAGAATTTTTAGCGAGCAGAGCCGATGGTGTTTGGTGAAAGTTTGATTTTGCCAATATCACTTGGATGTCTACACGGTAGGCATACGTCGTCGAACATTGGCATAATTGTCGTTTCACTTTTTTTTTTCTCCAACATCGACAACTACCACTTCACCCCATGGAAACACGCGTGATCGAAATCATATAATGTACGTTGAAGTGAAATTCGAATTAGTCATCGGACGAAAACTATTCAGAGGAAAGTACCGACTCGAGAGGAGTTTTGCGAATCGCTGACGTCGGAACCTTGAGACAATACTTACTTTCTCATCTCGTGAGAGAAATTCCCACATGGGTATCGCGGAACCAGTGACGCACAGGGCATGGCATCCGAGTGTCAGGGCAGCGGCGAAAATCACAAACGTTCTGGACATAGTCATTGGAAAACGTTTCACTTTTGTTGTTGCTGGACCGTCTGGCGGAACACACTTCCCGTTAATCTCGGCGTGTTTGATGTACCGCACAAGCGTGTGTGTATTACGTGTGGAACGTCTCTTGTTCAAACAACTCCAACGCTTCAAAGAGACACCGGCTTCGAGACCCGAAGTGTAACCGTGAGTTACGTAACGAGAGCCTATGGCGCGAAGAGTATTTGTTGTTCGATGAAATGTTAACGGCACTGTGCTGAAAGAAATTCACGTGGAGTCGATGGTATGGAGCGACGACGCAACGACGCATTCCACTTGAACGATCTGTGCAAACTGGCCTGCTCCCCTTCGATCGCTCGATTATATGTTCGCACACCGGTGACGTCTGCGCCGCTACTGCTACCCCCACTCCACCCGCTTTCAGGAGCAGAGTCCACGGATTCTTCCAGTGTTTACGTCTTCGCAGGACGTCACCGGGCCAACAGGAACTTTCGTGAGAACGAAAAGAAAAAAAATATGTTTTCCTGACACGGATCTACACTCGATTCTCAATTTCAAAACATCCGACCACGTGCTCGGAAACTGGCGGACGGACCGTCCGGCATCGAGAGGAAAACATTTACAGCGAGATAGAGCGAACGTGCTCCAAGCCGAGAGTGGTCAACCTTTCTGAAAATAAATTACGTAAAAATAAGAGGCATCTACCAGAGTTGGGCGCATTCTATTTGAAATAAGGTAACAAATAATCATTCGAAATACTTTATTATTTTACGAATAACGATTTGTTTTTATTCGGCGTTTAAATCAAATTCATTATCTTTGAACAATATTTTATTTCAATTACATCCCGGTTTTTTGGAGAACCAGGTGATAAACAACGGAATATTATTCCTTGTTCTCCACTTGTAATTTTATTATAAATAAGGTTTAAAATCGAGAAACAAGAGTTCGACCATTCTGTTTGCACCAATCTGATATGCACACGGAGCCGATCAATTTCTGAAGTGTTTCGAGTACGTAATTTAAAATGACATGCATGAACGGCGAATTCGAAGGAGAAACACGGTGTATTAGGGGATTTTAATTAGACCCGAGTTCGGAACGTATATAAGAGAAAATTGAGAGAACCCGCCGCGGTCTGGCTGAGAAACGGCTCGATCTTGTTCATCCGGTTCTTCCAGCTGGTTCGAGTTAGGTCCTTAAGATCACATTCTCCAGGGTTCCATGCCCTTCGAAGTAATTCGAGTTTAACGAACATTCGTCGGTACACGCACCGAATAAGAATAATTGTTTTCCTATCGATTTACATACGGCGTGTACGAATAATCCACGGGACCCTAAAATCAAAAGTTTTCCGTGTCCGAATCGACGATATGCTCATAAATATGTTAACCAGATCCTGTTTCGCTGATGCTGCTATTATTTACAATTCCTCCTCGTCTAAAAACCACACGATCGTTCAAGGATTCCGGTGACGTGGGTCATTGGTCGGACTATAAATTAATAGCCGAGGTGAAACATCGGTTGCGAGCAAACGGCGTAGTTTGGCGACGCTTCGACGTCGAAGAAAGTGCAGTTTCGCGTGGAATGGTTTCCCCCTTTATTTACATCGCAACGGGAGTACCACTGCGTTACAATTCAACCGGAGCTTCTGTTATGTCGAAATCCAACCAACTTCCGTCTTTCCTGCTGCTCAATTTATTTTTATACATCGAACCATCCGCGTGTTCTCCACCGCTACATATTACATTTTATTATTATTATCATTACCGCTATATTAAACCGAAGCATCTTCGTTGTCATCGTCCAATTATGACTTATTGAAGTTTTGCACGCATGTATCGGCAACGGTGCATGAACCTGCTATTATACATATACCAATAAGTCGTGTATCTATAAGTAGAGATGGGATCAAGTATTTCGCAAACAGCGAAATGCCAGACTGTTTGGAACCTTCTACAAGTACTTTGGTAAACGGAAATAATACTTGCAAGTATATTCGAATCTTGGTCGAACAGGTTCGAAACTTTTATGAATATCGTACCGGAAATTCTCTGATTTTTATAATCATTATTTTTTCAAAGAAGACTCGTTAATTTGGCGTGAAAATTCAATGAAGTACCCCATTTTATCAAAAATCGCACGTGATTATCTTCGTATAATGGCCACTTCTGTACCTTCTACCTACTACCTACTACCTAAAATATTATTTTTAAATAGTTACGAATTTAATAAAGAAGGTGGTTAAAACCTACTATGCAGTTCTGGTTTCCAAGATTCGAGTACTACTTGTGAAAGATTCGATTCCTTTCAACATCGAAGTTATATATAAGTATCTTTTCAAAACTTGTAAGTGCTCATTCGGAGGTTCGATATCAGTTCGTATAAAATGAATACTTCTCAAGTATAATCATTGAAACACTCGGATTCGTGAGTACATATTGGACTTGATCCCATCCCTATCTATAAGCCGTAGCGCACGTTCGCGACCGTATACACGAACGGAATAATAATTAAAATCGTTGCCTATTATTTCCCGCCGGTGATGCTATCGACGAAGATGCGTATCTACTTCTCTGCTGTCCATTTATGGCGTTGAAATAATGGAATCGGATTTATACATTGTTCCCTAATTCCACTTTCACCGTTTTCATCGTTCCTTTTGCGTTACAAAGCCACATAATTATAACGCAACCATAAACGTCCCCATGTTGCGTATGCGAACGTTCACAACAGTTATTCACGGACGGAATTCAGTCCCCCGCTGGAAAAAAAACATTCGAAACGTTTTCAACGAACGGTATAAACAAATGTGGATTGTAAATTGTTAGGACGATGAGACGGGGACACGCGCACACACACACGCTTTTGTCACGATGTGATTTGGCCCGCAATTAGAAAACGGTTAACCGACAACCGCAGAAGAAACTTTGCGGTGATAACGCTTTTCCATGAGAATGACCAACGTGAGAACGAAGCGAACCGACGTGTTCACCGATAACGATCACCGGTGAAGCCATTTTTTACGTAATTAATAGACTGTGTATGTTATGCATTTGTAACAAGAATTTGTATCAACATATTAGTTTCAGTCTACTGAAATAATTAAAGGAAGAAAACAATTTTTATTTAGCTTCTGTGACTTAGGCTCGACGCAGACATTTTTTATTTGACATAAAAATCCGCAGTCTACTAATTAAGTTATATACTTGGAATAACATGTGTAGTAAATGAAACAAATTGAAAAAATATGTATTAAATCGTTCTCTCAAAAATTGGTCTCCCTGGAATGAGAACGCGCAGGGGCGCGTCACGAAATTACGATTTCCAGTATGCGTGCATCTAACAATAAGCGTCGACGATGACGAGTAACTTGGCTGTTACTGCAACCGGCGTCGCTCCAGGTAATCATTGCTATCTCGCAAGTTCGCTGCACATTTAACAGTCAGCGTGTAGCCATCCCGCTATTATGTCACACAAATCCTACGAGAATAGACCTATGAAGAGGTTCTCAAACTTTTCGCCCATGCCTTCGTTGTATAATAGAACTAGCTGCCCTCCGCAGCTAGGATCCCCGGGCGGGTTGCGCTCGACCACTAGCGGTATACTCGAAAAGGTTGTTATAACAGACAAAAAACGCTATACTGTGGGGCTCGATTCCCCCTCAGGTGGAATTTGAGGGAGCGGGAATATATCCCTACCCATATCCACTAAACCCCCACCGCCAGGGGACTCACAACCCTTAGCCCGGTGTGAAACGATCGTAGGGACCCAGTATACGTATCACCGCCTACGATTCGCTCTGACGCGTCAACACTTCTCAACCTAAAGTCCTTCCGACACGCCCCCATCCAATTAACAGGCGATACATTCCCCCACCTAAATCCACCCTTAAGTGGCTCCTAGATGATCAATATTATCGTCAATATATGGCACAACTGATGACAGTGCAGTTAACATGTGGAATAAAAAGAAAGCAAGTCGTGTGGTCATTGCATTAGTTGTAGCTTTAAAAAAGAAGGAGAAAAAGAAGCGCATGGTACTACTTCCAAATACCATTAGTCTATTCCCGATTTGTTTCTAACTTCAGACTAACAAATGGATCGCATTTCTTTCTGAAGAAAATAAGTAGTGAGAGATACCAGTTCGAGATTCATCATTATTAAAAATATCCTTTCCTGATCGTAGATCTATGTTCGTAAATATAAATATACTTCTGCACATGTTCTCCAAAAAATATTTTTCTTTTGACAGAAATATATTTACGTTGTCCACGACAGTCGTTTATTTTTATTAACGGCTGAGGATTACTTAACGTTTCGCGAAAGCAATTGTGATTTATCGATGGTCCGATCAGCAAATCAATGGACGAATGACAAACACACCGGCATTACGTTGAAAAATTTGCCCAAATCGAACGTCCTTAGAAATATCGTATATGGCAGCGTTCTACTTTCCAAATCGATCGATCGGACACGATCGAACGTGCCTCCTCGTATTCGCCGATTTACCGCGACTCTGATCCATGGAACGGTCTCAGGAATCTAAACGATTTCAACTGTTCGTTTTAAAGAGCAACTGTGCAGAAATTGCGTAAAGGGGTCAAGGTGCTCTCGATAAATCGTGATTGATTTTTAATCGATCAACTATGCTTCTCGGTCTTTTCCTAGTTACGCGAAGAACGCTTGACACGCGGATAACTGGTTTCAAATTAAAAAAGGATTCGACGAGGATTATTATATGTTTTACGTAATAGAGCTGTTGCGCTTCTTCAGCGTTATTCGAATTATTTTACTGTTTCTTTTTTCAAGGATACACGTGTTTTTACCTTGAAAGCATAAGTTGAAAAGGACTTCGTTCGTGTCTCCTTGTAATTCGCCGATACAAATCGTCAGGACGATAGGTGAAAAATGAAAGTTGTTTATTCGTTTTTAGCGACCGGTGAGCTTTGCCCATTCTGGAGTTTCAAACGCGAGAGTAAAGCTGGTCGGGACAGCTTCCGTGTATACAGCAGAGTCGGGCAAAAATTTAATCAACGATTGACGAATCTTCTACTTCAATCGTTAATCGCAATTAACAATTAATCTAATTCAGTCATATTGTAATTTATAATTCAGATCTTCATTCAATTAAATTACAATGTACATAATTCGTAATTGCAATTGGAGTACAATTACAAAATACTTCGTAATTAAATTACAATGTAATTCGTAATTAAAATTGAAGTACAATTATAAAATAGGACGAGGAATAGAAACTACGCCGCATAGACAGCAAGCAAGTATATGAAAGAAAAACATAAAAATATATCTCACTTCTTCAAAGTGCTGGGCTATTATTTGGAGTGCTGTATTTCAATTATATCATATTTCAATTACACATCTGATTAAAATACTTAGTAATTGAATTAATTGAAAGGTTTGAATTATGTAATTCAGTTACGACGTGGTTGAATTATTGTACTATATAATTGAAATACAATGTAATTCAATTGTGTAATTGAATTACAATGTAATTGAATTAGCACAACTCCGTTTTAAAGGGCGTACGAATACTTATGGTAGTCAGTGTAGGTGTGAAGCAGGCCCGGCTTCGGTATCGGTGCAACCGATCGCGAAAACATCCGTATATTTGCAACCGACAAAGATCATCGTAACTCTTTCAGGGAAGCGCTAAGCATCCGGCAACCATTACGTCAACCGGAACGAATTCCACACCTCTCGATCTCGGGTGGCCGGCCGATCGTTACGACGACGAGGGGGAAACGATTTTTCCACTTCCTTTTTCGGTGCGCCGCGATCATCGCGTCCGGTTCGAACACATACCGAGTTCATACCGACACGATTTTCCGATACGCTTTGCATATACGCAGGCTGCCTGAAATTTCCTCAACGATGCCTCCATGAAATCGAACCTCGACGCCACGAAATATCTGGGTCTCTATTCGCACGGTTCTCTTTACACGTTTCGTTGATTTCGCAGAGGTTTTAACACATTTCCCACTGCGTAAAATGGTATCCAGGTTTACCGCATAAACCTTCGAAAGACTACAATTTTGTTTGCTCCTTTCCGCTTCGGCGATTAGGCTATTTGTATTGTTACGTGCCAGGGCCGTCTGCTGTCCCTCTGGCTGTGTTCAGAAAGAAAAACGGTAGTCGATGATGTTAGTGGGTGTGTAGATGAGATCCTGACGCAAAATCAGGCAGCCATTGAGGACGATTCGCGATTACGAGATCATGTAGCCAACCGATATTTAAATAATCAAATTTACCATTGCAAATAATATTTATTTATTTCTGCATAGAAGAGGCCACCGACGGACAAATGTTTTCCTCAGGATCTCAGCGAATTATTCCATGACGAGATTTTTTTTATATTTTTTACTAGTCCAGGAGTTTACTGTACCGTTACCTTTTCAGTCATCTTTTTCGAACCGATTTCCTGCGACTTCCGAGACTAAGTAATCCTGAGAATCTCGATGTTTGTAGCATGCTCGTTTCTCGATAATGAAACTCCAACGATTGCCGAATACTCCGATGATCTCCTTATAAAGTTATTCCGAAATGACGGCTCTCTTTTAATGTGGGATCAGACGTGTTTCGAGGAAACCGTGAAATCCTCGGCGAACGTCAACGGCGAGGTATTCCGATGATCTTCCGATTTCGTTGTTCTGTAACCGAATGCGTCACCACGATCGAGCCCCTCGAGAGATTAGCTTCTCGAAAGTAGGTTCAGCCCGATCGTACAATGACCTCGGGCATCGTCGGAGATTCTCCAATTCTTTTACCGGTAGTCAAGATTTCGAGGTAACCGAGAAACCGTGATAGATAATGTCTGCGGTCTATAACCGTGCCTTTCCACTTGCCGATCGTGAGCAAATAAGTTTGATCTTCCGGTCCGATGACGCTCGTAACAGCTACGCAAAGTTCAAATCATTCGACAGCAAATAAAGCTCGATTTAACACAAACACGGACTTGTTTGAAATCTGACGCGTGGGATCATCGACTTGCGTTAGATGCTCGTTATACGATGATTACTCTTATCAAGAACTACGATTTAAGAGGGTATACTCGTTTCCAGGATTGCAAAATTACGCCTTGTAAACGTAAACAGAGTACTTTTGAAGACGACTGCGGCAGAGTTGAGCATTAATCAATTAAAATTTTAATCAAGATTGATTTATTAATGTGTACGATTAAAAAAGGTAATAATAGAAAAATGGACGATTGATTCAATCGATTGATGAAGCTAATCGTCAATCGTTGATTAAAAATAGATATCATCGAAAAATAGGAGACTGATTTAATTTAGTCTATCCATAAATTGTAGCGAGGGAGAGAGAGAAACAGAGAGCGGAGGGGATGGAAAATTGACAGAAATATATCTCAACAAAAACTGAGTTTATATTTTTTTCAGTATTCATACAGTGTTGATTCCGTAATTCATTTCGAAATTTCAGCAGTTAATCATTAATCAATTATCCGATTGACGATTACAATTGAAAAGAATGTAATCGTCAACCGCAATTAACGACTACAGTACGAGTTTAATTGTTAATTGTGATTGACGAGTCAAGCAGAAATTTAGTCGTCAATCGTTGGTTAAATTTTTGCCCAACTCTGATCCCATCCCTAGGTGAGGGTTCATTCTAAAGAGGAAGGTTAAATGCCGCGCAAGACTTGTGTCCGCGCTCTACCTTCCCCTTCTACGGTGCTATCCCATCGCGCGTCACGTCACAATGTCACGTGACCAATCCGGTACTGGCAGAGAGAGGGTAACCTGGTCCCTTAAATTCGCCATCCCACCCCTATCTGTCTAAATTTGATCGAGATCACAAAAAGTGTTGAAAATTGCTTCCTGGAAGACCTGTAGGAGTTAGTGTACTACGTAGAATAAAGTTAAAATTTGTTAGACCGTGTGTGATTGATGATACGCGTTGTCGGTAACGGTGTCAGCTGGCGCCATCAACTATGTCAGAATATTTGGTGGGCTAGCCGTAAGAATGCGGCGCCTCTGTGGAACGCAAGGCTCCCGCCCACATCGTCGATTGATTAACGAATGTCAAAGTTGAAAATTCTCGAGGATCGTCGGCGACGTCAGATCGGTATGGCGATTTGTTAAAGGTTGAGCTGAATTTATCAACTATGCGCGCCCACTCATTCCACCGTCGGGATGCAATTATATCTTTTTTACTATTTCTCGTTTCTTTCTTTTTTTCTCTCCACCTCTCTTGTTTTTTGGCGAGAATTCCTCGGGGTCGGCCTCTGAAGGTTGTCGGTGAATAACAGGCAATAAATTACCGTGAAACGAAACCACCGAGTGTCGCATAAACAATTTATTTATCCACGTCTTTGCGCACATGATAAAAGCGTAGTCTGTTGTCGACTCTCGAGTCATTAATATATTCTTCACCTACGAACTGCCCAACCTTTTCGACAACCCGTGGATTACGTGCCCGTATGTAAATGCTCAGACGTGTACAACCCATTAAATCAATTTAATTTAATGATTCTCAAATTGGCTGCAACCGTCACTTCCTTCTGATACGGCGAACCGTAATTTATCGTCAACAGATTGTAACGTAATGTTCACCCAAACAGCTACGTCCGCGAGCTGTTATTCTATAAAGATCGGTACGTACAACGAATTTAAGTGGATAGTCGAAGCTTCGTCACACACACATTTCAGACGCATGATAAATTCTGTTCGGCGTTAGACACTAATTTATTCGTCCGTATTGTACCTTGATTCCTCGAACTTTATTTCGCGTGATTTTTTCTTCTTAAAACAACTATTTTTTCTTCATCGACGAATCAGCTAGGCTGACACGCGGCTAACATGAGAACCATCAAGCCCGTCAAAGCGACAGCTCTCAGGTTTTGTATTCTACAATTATTGACATGGTAAAGGTTTCGTTTTCGACTAATGCGAATTCAGTTTTTTAAGCGTTCGAATGCCGCGGCTACGAAAGTGAAAGCTTAGAAAATAATAAAACATTAACGAACAAGCGCTGTTTATATTCGCCCGTATTGTCGAACAATATCAAGCGTGCCCATTGTGAAAATAATTTTTGGGACAAACTAATCCAGAGCTGGGAAAAAGTATTCTCATTATTTTTATAGTATAAACTACAATAGAGTTATTTTCACTGATGAAAGAAATGTTGTTTGAAAAAAAAACAGGAAGTAAAGTATAGTGCGGCAACAAGGAAGTAGAAGCAGCCGGCCGACACAGACAACATGTAAAATGGCGGTCTTCATTATAAGCTGATCGCATTTGTCTCGCCTCAAGGTAAAACTGAAGGACGTTAGGGAATTTTGCCTTTTTTAGGAGATTCGAAACGGGAATACAGGAGACCACTGGCAGAGTTAGTTCAACCTCGTAGCAACAAATAGGAGTACTAATTCTGAACTCACGTAGTACTTCTACGAGAAAATTGTTTAAGATACTATGGATTCTATTGACTGATTTTGATTATTTATGTATATGTGCCCATAATTACGAAAGTGGTCTAAGTCACATATTTCTTGTTTCGAGATATTTAAAGGAAAGGATATTAACACTAAACGAATTCCATATAATGTTGAAATAACTACAAGCACTATCTAACGGTTTTGACAATCCTTATCACAATATTTGACAATATTTATAAGTTATCCAACATTTTTTACAATATCGTAAAAATTACATTGAGTTAATTCAGTTTAAAACAATGTGATGTGAAATGATAAGATAACTAGACTCCGGATGATTATGCAAAATAAAAATTTTGGACATCAATTCATCATTAATAATTTTATCGTGGTGAAAATAATATATAAATCCTCATAAAGTCTTTTAATATTTTCACTGGTCTATTGATAACTAAACTGACAAACTCATTTTTTTTTTATTTTGACTCATTGTTAGACCACTATCATAAATATGTGCATATATACGCTTTCAGATGAAAGAGATTTCAAAAGCGAGTTCGAGAGAATTCCCGAATCTCGTTGGCTGCACACATCGAAATAAAATATACGTAGCCTGTCATTAAATATTCTAATCGTCGTGGAAGTTTCCGATTAAACAGGTATCCCTGTATTTCAAGTTTCATTTCTTTGGCGCCACGGTTTCCTCGTGCTCGTACGAGCACGTGTTAATCGTAGGGCCGAATTAAAAACGACGCGACGGATTCGAGCAGTGTCAAACGGTCTCGTATTCAGATGCAATAAATTGTTACGACCATATTGGGAATCCGAAAGTATGCGAGAGTACGTCTGGAACGTCGCGTATAAAAGCCTACGCGAATCTCAGTAACGCTGCCATTCCGAATTCAGGAAATTCCTGAATTCTCCTCTGTCGTGGGATGGTCAGAAACCTAACAATAAGCGTCGCTGGATCAATATTAATCGAAGCTATTTTAACACATTGCCCTAGAATATCGAGTCAGACTCGAGATGAACACTCTGAACAAAGTCTACTAAATCTGTATGTTTATTATTTTACTCGACATAGTCTTTGGGAAAAACATAGGCATACAATAAATATAAACTTTCTTCTTTTCTGTGAAATTTTGAACGATGAAATAAATAGTAATGCAAGGGGTTGATTAACGCCTTTGTGAATTGGTCCAGAATAAAATACGATAACGATAGATACGATATGTTTTTCTTTTTCTTTTACAGTTACAGTGATTAGAACGTCTTTATGCACAAAACTCGTAGAAGGGAAAAGAAAATGTATATTTTTTGTATGGCTACATTTATTTTAATGCTTAAATATTGATTACAAACGAATCAAATTTTATTTCGTCTGAAATGAAACGCGTAACATTCATATTTGTTAGACTTCGTTCAAAATTTTCATTACGAGTGTTGCTTGTTAAAGTACGGCAAGGGGTTAAATGTCGTAATCAAGTCTGGAACATTTTGAGGAATTTCAAATCCTAAAGGATTGCACACGCTGGCGATGATTCGCACACTAATTTGAACACGAGTGAACTGACCGTCCTCGTTCTTTTTCTAAACCCGCTAGAACCGATTTGTAAATAATTACAGGTCGGTGAGTCATGCCAGAGAGAAACTGCATGCGACTGCAGGCACTTCTAATCCTGTTGTCTCTCGAGATTGCTGACACCATTAACGTAACCTTATTAATCCTGACCGTATACGCGTGCATGTGTACCGCAAGGCTGCGCACAAGGACGTTGTGTGACGTTGATCTGTAAATACATCTGTGAATCTTGAATAAATGATTGAAAGTCGATCATCAGCATCAATCACACTTCTACAAAGTGATCGTACAACTTTTAAAAACGCATAACTTTTTCAAAATTAGACCCAAACAACTTGAGTTTTCTTTTTTGGAACGTTAGAAGGATTAGTTTACTAGCTATGTGTAAGTAATTTTTTTTAAATTAAGTTAAGTTATTGGTATATTATTGGTATATATATTTCTTTTTTTAATCGTACACATTAATCAATCTTGATTAAAATTTTAATCGATTAATGCCCAACTCTGAAATATAGTATTATTATATAATCTCCCCTAATAATAATATAGTATTGTCAGACTCGAGTTACAAAAATTCTGACGTCGGTATCATAATCGATAGAGCCTGTTGCACAAGTCCGTATAAAGAAAAGCACGCGGTCGAAATTTCGACCAGATAGCACGGGGGCGTGCGATTGGTTCCCGAATTCTTTTTGGTATTTTTTATTCGTCGAACGGACGGCGGATAAGTTGACGCAAACGATAAAGTATTTTCGCGCGAGAAATCATTTACATGCAATTTAAAACTAGTTTAATGGTGGCCCGCTTCAAGTATGCATCGATAATCGGCGGTATACCCGTCCGTTGACGTCAATCTGACGAATATCGCGAAGACGTAAAATGTTAAGGCGGCGCCGTTTAGTCGGGCACACGAATCGGTTTTATGGATATAAGATTAGGGATTCAAATTTCCGCTTTCGAAAGCGCGTGGAGGAAGATCCTACGCATTCATGATTTTCTTCTTCTTGAACGACAAAATATCGTAGAATACAGAAGGATCTCGCGTTGGAAATAAGAGCAAGCGGAAATGTAATTGTTAACCGACTTCGAAAAAGGAGGAGGTTACTCAATTCGATCTGTATGTGCCTTTTCTCGCTTTTTTTTCTATGTATGTTCGCCGAGTATGTTCACCTGTATATTACGCCGAGATGGATGGACTAATCGGAACGAAACCCCGGGGTGGTCCCGTGAAAACAAATTTTGCATTTTTTCGTTCTTTGCGGTTTTTATTGCAAATGACCAATAAGATTGAAAAATCATTCTACGGTGCTCTACAAATTCTGCTCGTTCCACTAAAAAGTGTGTAAAAAAAATTAAACCGACTTCGAAAAAACGCACTAAAAAAATGCACTAGAAAGTATGAAATAATTTCCAAACGACAGATGTTGCTGATTATGATTTCATGGGAATATGGTGAACTTGGAAATTAGTAGGTGGGAAGAGAAGATACATTAATATGTGAAAGCATGTGTAGAAGAATTTAAGGTATTTTCGTAATTTCCAGTGTCGAAAATTTTCAATTTTGAGCCGCCTCCGAAAAGATTGTATTTTATTTAAGTTCGTGTATTTTCACATAAATTAAATGGAAATTATATATTTTATACGTTTTAGTGCGTTTTTTCGAAGTCGGTTTAATTTTTTTTTTCCATTTCGATTTTCGAGGTGGTTACAAAGCGGATTTCGTTAATAATTATTATTGATCAGTATTAATTGTATGCGCGTGGCTCGTGCCTATTGATAATTTACTAGACTGAGGATTTTTATGCAAAATCAACACTGTCTGCATTAATTGCAAGAAACAGAAGCCATATAGATTTTTTCTGGCTTGAATAATCTGAATAAGTTGTGAATAATATATTATTTCCAATTCTCTTTTCATCTTTCTACTATTTTAAATTGTACCCACTCGTTTTTGTTATAAATACGTATTGGCAATGATTACTGTTGCTTCGAATTCGTGCAGCCTTTCACAAGACTGGCTCAAAGGACTTGTCATTGGCACGCCTTTTCGAAGACGAATCGCATAAATCGTGAGCAATGTCTGGCGCCAGACGCCACCGATGTATATCGTACATCTGTCGGAATTCCTTATGGTCCATAACGCGAAGCTACTTTGGAAGGCTGAGTATATTCCAGAAAGATGTCCAATAATTTATAGAATCGCCTCTGTTAAACTTTGTTTTATAATGAAACGCATTGAAATAATTGTGTTGAACTTTTTTAAGTAAACTTGATAGCTTAGACTGTATGAAATGGTACTAAACAATATTAGAGTAATTCAAAATATTTTCTAATCTTTTTATCTATGTATAATAAAATCTTTACGAAAGACATATTCATAATTTTACTTTCAAATCATTTCTATTTAAATTCCTGCGTTTATCGCACAGTAATATACGATTTCGTCACGGTTTTAATTGAAAACAATGAAAATTCTGTAGGTGAACGAGTAGGCATATATTGTAAATATAAAAATATATTTGACAGTTTAAAATTGATACAATATCAACGATCTTTAAGGTTTCACAGTAAACAATTTATTATCAACAAAGTAAAATCTTCCATAGTTCCATTCCATTTGGTATAACTTCATAGAGCCTTATGATACAATTTAAAGTCCTTGTAGAAATCTTCAAGCAATCATTTGCTTGTATTTGCTGGCCAATAGTATAATAATAGTACATAACGTTCTTTTAAGACCGACCATAAGCGTGATGTGACTGATGAGCTGTAAACACATATTTTGAAGGTTTTATAAATTCACTTGAAAATATGATGAGATTATTGGTAATACACAACAAATTAGACCGAAACTTACGTTTATAAAAGTCCGATAAGTGAACATTGGGCAACAGGGAACGAACTTTTTTTAACACAGTTGCTTTTGAAGCAGAAGCTGCATTGATATTCCATATCTAAACAAGCATATGTGACATTTCATAAGTATTGGTATGTAGACAATTAAATTGATTACATTGTCTTATTGAATACAGTAAGTCGAAAAACCGCGTGATTCGAATAGTGCCCGAGCGCCGCTCGGGTACTCATTTCAAAGAAAAATTCAAATAAACAAACTATGTTCATGGAAAATTGATCACTCATAAATTGCTAGATGCCTATGCTGTACACAAGCAACTTATTTTGCTTAGCTTTTGACAAAGCTCTCGTTCTGGCGATCAAACAACGAATTTCAGTTCGAGATTGGTTTTCTGATTCGCTTCTAAAAACTAGGGCTGTTACTTTTCCGAGGCTTCGACTCTTCGAAGATTCGAAGGAACGAAGGGAACTTCGAAGTTTCGCAGTTTTCGAAGCGGTTTTTGAAGGCTACGTCCCCTCGACCCGGCCACGCGTCTCGCTTCCCGTGGCGGTCCTAGCGATGCGAAATTGCGAACAGCTACGTCCAAACTTTCGCATCGCCGACGCTTACATTGTAACGCATTTTAGAAAATGAGCGTCTGCATTCGCGCAGATTCAACTTTTTTCGCCTCTTATCCGTTAACTGGAAACGAATCGAACGAATCGAACAGATCAAAGCTTTGAAATCTTTGAATCTCATCACCTTTAAAGCTTCGGAATCTTTGACCTTCAAAGGAAAGTAACAGCCCTACCAAGAACCGTGTAAAATGAATCCATGTAAGTCGGGGACTTACTGTACTTAAAAAATTACTTGGATTATATCTTCTTTATCTCTAATAGACACAGTTATCCCACAAACTTCATCGTCTTCAGCCACGCATTCTGCAAACTGTTCTCCAATAGCTGCAAGCACCATTTCCTTCCAAACTTCTTCCTAAAAATGATTTTCACTATAATATTCGTGATGATCATGAATAAAAGTTTCAATACCTACAGTATCAGACTTATGGCACTTTAGTCTCCATGTTCCACCATGTTGATTAATAGGTTCCTCCCATAGTGGGTATCTTTCGTCTCTCATCAAATGATAACTGTATCTAACCTGGAATTGAAAGCATATATATGTAAATCAAGATATGATAGTATTGGTTTAATCTGTAACATGCGAGTCATTTCCTGTCTCTTTGAGATTATACATGTTCGAGAATAACAATGGATACTGACAATAGTATAAAACGTAAAGAAATAGTGAATCAATCGTAGACCTATTTAGTACAGAATTTGTTTACTAACTTTCGAGATCAATATGAAAGAAAAACTCTACTAACCTGCATGGAGCTAGCATTTGGTATATTATTGAAGACAGCCCAAAAGCTCTGCACTGTGTTCACAGTGTAAATCTTCGTTAAATTTTGTTTATATTCCTCGACAGTTATGCCAGACACAGCTCTGTTAATTTTACAAATTTTTTGATCTGTATATACACACTATGAACAAAGAACGATGTGTATGTTTTATATAGCAATGTTTTGTCGTTATTTACGATAGGCGCGACGATATCTAAGAGACGAAAATGATTTGCGTACGTTTCTGTGACGTTTCGCAAAAGAATAAAACAAAGAAGGCAAAACTGATATGCAATTAACAGCGCTACGGATTCGGAATATTACGCAGCAAAATGTGGATAAACGTTCTTACTTATCCAGCCAGAAAGTCCACGAAGTTTGCAACGGTGTTCCCAACGATTCATGTTGCTCGATCGTTTTTACGGTTTCGTCAGAAAACACCGGCGTTTTCGACAAGTCCGCCGAGTTGTCGTCTTTTGATTCGCACTCCACCGCGGCCATGTTCGAAACGACAATAGACTCATATATTTACATAGGCGTCGCGCACTCCCACGCATACACACACACATGCCTGTCGTCATAACATTAACAATCATGTGATCTACAGTAAGCGTAAGAGCGATCTAAACTTATTGATACTCTATAACGAGAACTACAGAGGTTGATTAAAGATACAGTTAGCAATGTTTACTCCGTAAAATTGAATCCATGGAACAGTTATCTTCTTTACCGGTGGAGTAAATCATAGACTCTACAATTTTTTAGAGAGAATATTCTCTTAGTCCTCCACATTCAAATTTCAAACAAAAGCATTGAAAATAAAGAAGACAGACAATAATTGTATTGTAATACGTGACAATCATTGTATTTTCCAAATACAACAAGTGAAGGAAAGAAACATCAGAGAGCCTGATTATTAAATTTATATTTTCCGTTCTTCCTAATAGGTACGAAAATATAATTTGTAATTTATTATTTCTTAAATGACTACAGTTCATAAAACGAAGACTTGTATGTAAATCTTTTTGAATGAATTATGTAACGATAATCATATAGAAATTTCTCGTATAAAGAAAAGTTTAAAAGAACAGAATCCAAATGATGATAATAAATATAATTTAATTCAAAGTGTTGTAGTCAACATAATCTCAAGTACATATTTGTTCTTATATAATAAGTTATTCTTGTGTGTTACAATTTCGCAGAAGGGACCAAGATATAAGAGCTGTGGTGTATTTAAGTTTATCATTATAGGTATGCGTAAATATTTAAGTGATTAGATAAAACACTCTAATGAACAATGAGTATTTACAATGAATCGAAGCATTTAAATATCTAGAAGAGCGATGGACAAGTGTTTTAGCTGTTGGTGTAACAGCACTTACAGTAGATGTTATGATGAAATCGAACACTCAAGTAAAAAATAATTTATATGTATGTATTTTATAGGGGTGGGCGGATACCCGGAAATTAGTGATACAGTAAAGTCACGATCTAGATCCCATCGCCTGGTCCGAGCAGGGACAGAGATCGTGTAGGGAAACTATTTTGTGCCTTTTTCTTGGCCCCTCGCGGGGATGTCCCCCAGTGGAAGGGGCCGGCGAAGGGCTAGTGATCGTGGAGATCCTCAGGGAGCTAGATCGATTTACTGTACTCGGGTACACAACGTCGAAGTCGGATCGGGAACGCCAAAATCTGTGTCGATCGGGTCTCTGAAACTCTGAACAATAGAAATTTTCGAGTTCCCGATCCGATTTCAACTTCAGGTACCTGAAATTTCAGAGTATCACGAATTTTCAGGCCCCGACCCGGGGAAAATACCAGACTCGATTCTGAATTTCCGGGTGCCCGCCCACCCCTACATACTATTCTGTAACATTCATACAAAATGAATAAACACTGACCACTTGATAATTGATTCTACACAATACTACATTATTACTTACTATTTGCGCATACCTACTACTTCACTTAATGGGCACAATTCCGAAAATGATTCTGCTTGGTAATTATAAGAACAATTGTTAAAGAATACTCGAGGCCCAGCTCCAAACATTATAAATAAGATTGGTTGCAAACAAAGAAAAATAAAAACGAAGAAAAACATATTTAAATACTAAATCCTCCATTTTTGAATTTACATTAACATTATTTATGATTATAATCGCAAGCAAACAATTCAGATGTATACAATTATAACTGTGTTCTGTAATTTCGTATAAAACGTCTACATTAATATACAAAACACAGAAAATATATAACTTTCATCGATCATCAATTCGGTTTTGTAGTGTGCAATTAAATTGTTGATGGAGAAAAGTATCAATTACCTATATATGAGTATAAAGAAATTGAATGAAATTCAATAAATTAATTTATATATCGATCGTAGCACGTTATAACAAAGTTATGATTCTTATGTTTTATATTTTTTGTTTCAATATATATAGTCTCCTAGATTGTCGCGTCTTGAACAGATTGTTGATGGATCATGCACAATCCAAAGTAGGCATCCTTGTGACAAATATACAATATAAATTACAGCTATATTAAAAATTGAGGATTTCTGATTTACATCGTAAATCGCCGTACAACTGATATTATATCGCGAGTATAGCAGACATCTTCAATTTCTCTTTTGGTTCAATGAATTCTTGTATGTTCCTGTCCATTAATGTTTATTCGATAATCTCACTTCAAATGCGAATTAATTGCACAGAACTAATGGTCAACCAACTATTAATGACAAATGATCAACAACACCCTTCTACTGAAAACCTTTCTGCACCAAAGTTTCTAATGATGGAATTAGCAAAGAAATGAAAAATGCCAAAACTAAACTGTTGATAAATGCGAAAGGATAGTGGTGACCTACATGCATGCAGTGCATTGTCTCACAATAGAAGATCCTACATAGAACCTATCATCGTACACAATGTTCACAATGTGTGGTGATTGTTGACACGAAGAAAGATATTGACTTTCGATTCACAAGTTTTATTATTTACAAGCAACTGATCTATTATACAAATGTAAATTTGGTGGACTTTCTTGAAGAATCTTTTTTTCATTGTACTGGAAAATTAGATTTGTAGGAAATAACAACAATGCCATGGCTAAACGTACTTTTTGGTTTTCCAAGTGGTACAAATGTTTCTTTGTACCGATAACACGTAATGAATGAATAAACATACATAATTAAATAAATTACAACGTACTGCAGGACACATGCCTAGCGAGAATGGATTTTAAAAATCACATGGAAGAATTTCTATTTAATTCGGTAGTAGTAACGACAAGTTAATAACTCTAAGAATTTTTGAGAATTCGTTAAATATATTAGGTCGATTTAGAGTTACCTTTTTTTTTTACAAACAGAAGAGCGCGTAACGTATTGAACCCTGAATTAGTTTACAACCTATCTAACACCGCTACTACTACCAAATTAAAACAGGGAGGGCGAAGGACTTATAACTGAGAATTATGTCGTATGAATGCTATTTAACCTACACTGGCATTAAAACGATTATGTATTGTTGTGTCAGATAAATGTCTTTCAACAAATAGATATACTCTGTGCTGTATTCGGATGTTAAAAATCTTTCAGCTTTTTAAGAATTCGTTCGACATGATTCGATGCACGTGTATGAAAGTTTTTAAGTTGTTTATGATAAAGGGGGAGGGTATGTCAGGGATTTTATGAAAATGTTGATGCAGAAACTCCGAATGTACATCAGCTAAATACGCATATACAGTAATGGCTCTATAACTGTGATTACCTCAAGAGAAAAAGGATAGTAATATATATATATATATATAGAGCTAAGAAAAAAACCTTGCAATTGTGGAGCCACTACTGTAAATTGTAAGAAGTCCTTAATTTAAATTCGGATTATCACTAAGCAGCAGCTATAGATGGTAAAATAACTTAATAAGCTGCAGGTCATCGACAGTTTAACGTTCCTTATACGGTTTTGAAGAACTTCGAGACCAATCGCGACAATCGAGATTTCAAATTCTCTTGGTAACACATGGTGTTGTAAGAAACCCGTGGAATTTCACGAGTTCGATGAATTCGAGGAACCAATCGGCCTTTAGGAGCGCGAAATTGTTAAAGTGACAAAGATTTACCGAAGCACAGAATATTTGGTGATTTTTGAATATTCGACTTCATGTTCCCACACGTGTCTATTTAACAGTCGTATATCAGAAAATGTATGTTCAATGGACGATCATTCTGTGCTGGCCAAATATATTCTAAGCGATCTGTCTTTCCGACGAGTACGCGAGTTCATATCGCGCATTTCTTGTATCTTTGCTATGCTGGACTCATCTCGGCTCGAGTTATTGGATAAATCTCTTTTGCACCTGCTATCCCTGATAAAACAAAAAAAAAAGACATTCCATTTATATTGTAAATTCTAATTATCTTCCAAAATATGTTGTACTTACCTATAAAAAAATAGAAAACCATTATCAATATCGAACTCGACGTCGGAGTCCGGCCCGTGCCATGTTAACCTCGATTCACCGCCTTCTCTATTATTTGCTTTTGCTATCTCTATATGTTCTTCAGGTATAACCGCCATCGCAGACAACTAAGTCAAAATATCAAATAATTATTATGCAATCCTACGTGTCTACACGATTGTGAAGAAGATATTTTATACATAGTTTTATTAATACTTTACTGGGGATAGAAAAAGGTGGGGTCTTTCAGTAGTCGAAAGCGCTGGATAAAAGATCACTCTAGGCCTAAGCTATCGCAGCTTTATGCTTCCGAATAATGCAAATTACGCCTCGTAAACGTAAAAGTAGGACTTCTGAGGGCGATTGTGGCCTAGAGTAACCTCTCTCTCTTTTATCTAGCGCTTTTGACTACTGAAAGACCCCACCTTGGGACTATGGAAAAATGAGAAGGCGCGTCCTAAACCCTTGTGCAATCCTGGAAACTAGTCCACCCCCTTCAGATCTCTCTCTCTCTGTCTCTCTTATAATATTACGGATTCACTCACCTTCCTCCTCATTTCTGCTGTAGACTTCTCATCCATAACAATTTCCTGATACATTTCATATAACTGCTCCATATTCGCAACTCGCACTATAATTTGATTGCTGTTGGTAACAGGTTCGTTATCAGTTAACTTTTGTATGACCATCTCAGAATTTGGATGCAACTGCAATTCGTCAAGCTTCTGATGATCCAAATACACTTTAGTCGCTAGCAATAAGTGTTTTTCTCTTAGCCGGCATCTCTTCAACGGTATATCTATATCCCGCGCATCCTTAATATTTTCTAAGATGTCTTTCTTTGCCTCGGCGACCGTTATGTCCCTGGATAAGATCCACGCACCCAAATACTGGAATAGCTGCACATAATATAAAAAGCAAATGCGTCGATAAATGCATGAAAAATATCAAAGAAACCGATTTATGTATATTAACATCAACGCACGCGACTTACGTTATCCGTCACTGTATACACCCGGTATATTTTTATTTTAAAGTCAAAGAAGCGCCCAACTTTGACCGTGAAGTACTCTTCCTCTTCTTTATTAAGAAAATTCTCTTGGAGTTTATAGTATGCAGAATCTTCAAGATCTTCGGACCTGTAGGAAATTTTAAAATACTCTTTCGGTACACCGATATGTGGCTCTAGTTTAGTCTTAAGCATACTGTACTTCATCTTTCTGGATACTTCTACTTTCAGAACTGTAAAGAAGAGATAATGGACATTTAAAATTTTCATAGGACGCATCGCTAACTTTCTGCGTTGTTTACAATCGAATGAAATGGATGTTCGTACATTGATTATCATTATCCTCGTAGGGTGTAGCTTTAAAATAATAATCTTTATCATCAGTCTCGACATTCGTATTGAATGGACGGTACGGTTCATTAAAATCGTCAAATTCGAGAGGATCCCCGACTAATGTTTTATCACTGTCGCTAAGGCTGCTGTCCTCGCTGTTACTCTGTTCCGGTGTGTTCCACTTCTCGCTTTCTCCCAATTGTGGACTCGCATTCTTTGCCGATACATCCTCATTACTAATTCCGATTTTTAAAACTGAATTGCTCTTAGGAGTATCGGCACGTTGCGGTTGCGTGTTGCTGTTATTTCCTTTGGATGGACTTTCGGCGGTAGGTTTCTCTGTATCTGTACATCTCTCGCCTAACGTTGAGCTAACCCATTCTATCATATAGCCTTCAATTAAAATTTGCGGTACAACACGTCGGAATGTTACAAACTAATAATAATAATGCATAACTTACTGTCAGTTATTTCACTAACTTTACTCGGATCGGGTAGTTTCAAATGGAACGTGAGAATATTCTCGTGATTTGTATAATTTGATATAATGTCGCACAACGTTGTCGTCTCCACGAACGATTTCCATTCGTCGTTGCACATGGACATCACAAACACGTCGACGTTATCGGAGAGATCGGTATTGCTCAATAGAGTAGACTCATCGTGATCGAACACTCTTAACTGGCTTCCCGGTTCCCCGAGTATCACTGTCATTTTACTAAGCTCGATATCGAATAAATCTGATAGCACTTTTTTATATTGGCCGACCGGTTGAGTACGCAGGGCTCGCAATTTCAACGGACCTTCTGTGATCTTCTTTTCAGCGACATCGAGAACGTATACTTTCGTCGTGATCACTGTAGATTTGTGATAGAAGAAAACGTCTTAATACATGATCAAGAATATGCTGTACCAATAATAACACTGTCCAACAGCCAAAAAAACGTTTCGACTTTCACTATGCGATTTTTATAGAGTTTTTTGCGCTGATTCCGAATCTGTCCTTAATTTTTCCCTTGGACGCACAGTTTTTGAGAATTTGGCTTTGAAAAATATATATATTTTTGAACTTTAAGCAAATATTGTGATGTAGCAACTCATGTCGGGCGAAGATATTTTGCTTTCTAGTTTGAAAAAAAAAAGTCGACGTTGCAAACTGCAAAGGAGGGTTTCTCAAGATAAAAGTCTGCTCTCTATCGCGTGATATAGTTCGATTTTACGCTGGACCCTTATTTTCTAAGATAAACTGAAAAATATCCTGAAAAATTGGTGTCTGTCCATTTTTAAGGATTGTTTAAACATGTTTAAACATTCATAATGTATTAATATTGGATATCACTGTATTCGGGACAGTCTATAGAATCTTTTGTTGTGAAGAACAATTCAAAATCTTGTATAATAACATCACTTTTGTTTAAAGTGAAAAAGTGTCTTTTTTCAAAAGTCAAATTTCTATAAGATTGCACAGTGAAAATCGAAACGTCAAAAAAGAAAAAGTAAAAATTTGTTGGACAGTCTAATTTACATACCGTTCTGTTCATTCTCATTTTCGTCCTTTATTTCTAACATCAACGTATATCCATCTCTTTTCCAAACGTCTGCGAAAGATTTTTGCTCCATTCCTTCGTAACGACACAAAACAAGCTTGTTGATGGAATCGTAACGGACTAAACGACACTGTTTCAGATCTGTTGCTGGCGCGAACATCTTCCAAACCATCTTTGTAGCTTCCGCCCAAGTTATGTCAGAGAAAAAGTTCATCTTGCACGAGTGCATTTTCGAAGCATGCACACAACAAATTGGTGCTTCGATCGTAAGCTTCCGTTTCAATAGTGAACATGGTTTAACCTCGCAATCCGCCAATGTGAAACACAGACCATCCCCGATAAATTTATAGTTTTTTTTATCTTGTCCCTTTTTATCCTGTCGATACGACCCCCCTGTTACTTCTTTGCTGAACTCCCTTCGAACAAACCTATGTTCCTTGTAATAAGGTACGCACGATTTCCTGTCTCTCCTCTTGTAATCCTCGTTCTCTTTCATTTTCTTCAACAATTTCTGAAAAATTTGATCGCGTGACAAATGTAAACGCAAGCAAGCTAAAACACGATCCGATTTTTATGATTGTACACGGTACCTGTATATGGCTTGGGAAATCCTGCACTTGCATAGGTAAAACATTACGATCAGGATCTATTTGTCTGTACATAAGCATGTATGCGTTAGTACTGCTACATGGTCCACTGTAGTACGACCTGGTTGGGCCACCGCCATACGTTTTTTGAATATCGTCATTTGTTATCTAGAATTTTAACTCGTCGTAATTTGAACATTATACGATATAAAATTAAATGAAGATTTCACTAGTTAATATCTGCAAGTTATTTGTCGATAAGACAAATGCTTATAACTCAGTGCTTATATATTATAACGAATACTTAAGTATGCTCATACCTGAGTCACAGTTTGATCATTGAAACACAGCCATTCTTGCGTTCTGAAGTCTTTTATATAAGCATAATAGTGACCACCGCTGGCACTGCCGCTGTGTATCATAATTGAAAACAACTCATAATTATAAGGGCCCTCCACAGCATTATTATCACGATTTTTGTCGTTTTCGTAATTATGTTCAGTACAATTTGACGAGGTTGGACCATTACTTAGAACGTCTACTCCTGAAGGAAATAAACTACTTTCATTAATTTTCTTGAACTGCATTCGCCTTAATAAAATCAACCTACCTTCGTCGTCCTCATCTGGATCATTATTTTTCGTATGATTACTATTAGAAAGATTATTTTCACATGTTGCGTAATCATCGTCTAAACTTCCGAAATCTATTGTTGAGCTGTCATCGGATTTCGCTAAGTTCGTGTTCTTCTCACTAATCGTAGATTCTTCATTTGTCGTAGGCAATATGAATTGATTTAAGTTTAATACATTTGGAAAAGTGACTCTAAGATTACAAAATGAAATATGAAAATATAAAGCTCACAGAAATCATCTCGGTATATTCGGTATATTAATTCGTGTACACTCACTTGTCGTTGAGCTTAACTCTGCGAAAAGTGTTGAAGTCGAAGTCGAATCTCTTCAGATGCAATGTCAAAAGATATGGAAATTTCACGAATTTCAATCCTTTATGCGCATCACATTTTTTATTACATTTTTCACAATGATACTGGTTGTTTCCTTCTAATGTTTCATACTGTACAAATGCTCTTAAGGCTTCTTCCTATGAAAAGTGATAGTTTCCATACATTTAATTACGTACATCGCCGTGTTCGTCGAAATATAGGCTTGGAAACTCACCACGCTACTATATGCTACATTACTACCAAACGGTCTTACTGGCAACGGTATATCGAGGAACGTATCTTCCCTGGATTTTTCAGTTCCACATTCCAGGCATTTAACGTAATCGATCATTGTTCCTATTAACACAAACGTCAGATCACAAATATTTTTTAATGGTTATAATACAGCCCATAGATCAACATCTTATAGAGTTTTTTGCGCTGATTCCGAATCGATCCTTAATTTTTTTACTACAGGACAGATTCGGAATCAGCGCAAAAAACTCTCCCTATAAGAAGGACCCAACAGTATATTGGGAACAAATTTGGTGTTGGACAGTGTAATTAGACTGCGGATGTTTATGGAATTTTCAATTTTTCTAGACAAATTTTCGGAAAGTGGTGCCAAATGAAGACTGCGGATCTTCATGCAAAATAAATGTTTGCATTGATTGCAGGACACAGGAGCCAAATAAAAATTGTGTTCTTGTTTCAATTATTCTATTAAGCTAAAACTAATAGATTGATGCCCTTAAATCGTTTTAACATGTCCACTGCTTTAAATTACATTTTACAGTACCTATTTTTGTCATAAATGAAAATCTGACTAAATCTCGACGAACTTGATATTCCAGCATTTTTTGAAAATGCTTATAAACGATAAACGCAAAAGATCCGCAGTCTAGTTATAATATAATAATCTATAACAATTCGGATTTATACCTTCGTAAAACTTGTTGATTAAATCGGCTTGTTCGGTGTTTTTAAATTTTCGTTCTAACGCTTCGAACATTACCCTGCAAAGTTCTTGAATGTCATGCTGCTGCCAGGCTTCTGTGGAATCCCAACCGAAGCTTTTCGTTAACGCCGTAGTTTCCACTGCCGATCTTGATGATGTCTACAAATAAGGCCTTATTATGGGTCTTGTTGAAATGGAATCGTGTCAGAAATTCTGATAACCATGCGTAACATTAATACCTGTAAGTTTAAGAATAATTTTTGCAATTGATATGGAATACTAATAGTTTCATCTTTTTCCGATTCACCCGTGTATTCCCAATTGTACAGTGCATTTCGAAATTCAGGAGTCATGTACAATGCTTGGAGTAAACTATTTAAATAACATGTCATCGCTTGGTTTACCAAACCGACGTAACCTGAAACAATAAGATATTAAAATTCTAATAATGCTAATGGATTAATACGAAACATGTCGTAGGAGAAAAGAACGATGTTACAATGAGATTCGATCGTATACCTGTTTCAGGTCTAATAGAACTTTTAAAATCAACATTATTATCTTCTTCCAATACTAATGATTGATGAAGAGATTCCGGCTGAACACTGTGCTGACCAAAGATCCCCGACACCAAAGTGTCTGTTGGCCTCACAACTAAGAGTGTATATTTATATTTTACTAAGTCTTCGGTATTAGAAAAACCTACATCAATTTCTGACATAACTTTATCTTTCACTTCAGATAAGTCAATCTGATGATAATAAGGTATCGTTAATTTAATCGAGAAGAGTATACGTAAATGGTGTAAATGAATATAGTAGAAATATTAACCAGTTTCCCAGGCGATCCCAGGTACAACTTAAAGTTGTCCGCCTGTATTTGATAGTGCTTTTCGATGTATTCGTACAGATTTTTAACACTGGTTGTCGAAACAAGGGTGTACGAGGAATTAGTAACATTCTTATGCACTGTTCCTTGAGGTAGAAAAATCTCGATTGGACATGAATGAATTATAGGACCCATGATCTGTAAATAAAGTAGATCGACAATTATCACACAATTCGATGAACGTATAAATTATTAAAATAATGTTCTACGTGTATCAATGATGAAGAAGATTATTCTCCACAACTTGTTCTAACATGCTACAAAACTTTCATCTTTTAATACTAATTATTGGACTGTGGATCTTTATGCAATTACGGCGTTTAAAAATTTTCAAAAAATGCTAGGATATAAAGCACGACAGAACTTAATACGATTTTAATTTATTCCAGATCTGGAAAGGTTACTATACCACAGAAAATAAGATTTTATTCGATTCGAGTTTCTTAAAATTTGTCTACAGAAATTGCAAATTGCATAAACATCCGCAGTCCACTAATTATACATTTAAATATTAGTATAAGAATATTTCTCTCGATCGATAGACGTTCAGTTTCAAATGAGTACAAAGCGAAAATGATGTCTCTTAAATTCTATTCCTCCTACTATCTTTATGTCTACAAAAAGAACTGGAAACTGATCGTTATATTCCTTTGCGATTTATAGCTTGCCATTAACAAAGACTCACAATTCGGTACCATGGATACCTTTTGATGGTTAGCAAATATGTAGGCAGTATGTACGAGCATTTTATCTGAAGCGTTAATATTAGTATTATACGTATAGAAAGATTTTATTGGATTATTGCACCAATAAATATTACCCTATATATTATCAGAGAGTAAAGGTAAGATTCACTTCGAAAATATTGAATTTATTATTTAGAAATAAAGTAATGGAAATTTATTAGTAATTTTCAGACAAATATAATTGGCGTCGTGCCATGCTAAAGGTGGAAAACGAGTGAAATCTATGCAACACAGTGAGATACTACTCTGCACAGTATGACACAGTAAGTAAAGCCTATAGAGCCTCCAGTTATATTTAGAATGTCTAAACGAAGACTTGGAAAATGGCTCTCTTCTCCGAGATCAGAATTCTCCCCTCCTTTCCTCCTTTTCTTTCTCACTCTCTGAGAAAGACATTGCCAAATAATTGAAAGTCTATAATCATCCCACAGAAATGTGACTTCGTTTTTGTTTATTTATCGTCTAATAATAGACAAAAGCAATCCGAATGAAAATTACATTGATCCAATGTTAATAACATGCCTCTGTTAATAGATATAGAATACATGTGTTTTTTTATATAAATATAATTAGACTGCAGATTTTATGCATTTATGACAAAAATGGGTAGTTGCAATTTAAAACAGTGGACAGTTTTAAAAAATTTAAGAACATCAATGCATTAGTTGCAGTTTGTGAATATTATTAAAGAATGAAAGAAATTATTACTTGGCCCTTGTTTGTTGCAGTTGATCCATACAATATGGATATAAGTCTAAATATAATAAATGATTAAAAACTTCTTAGCGAACTATAAGATTCGAGAAAATGCTGACAATGTGTATACAAAAACATTTCGCTGAGAAACAAAAATCTATCTCTGTTAAATTGTTATTAGAGTAATGATTATGTTATACATTCGAAACTTACCTAAGAGTCCTGTTTTATAGAAAATATCGTTTCTGTCAGAATAAATTATAGAATCCAGTCCGTGTATACCAACTGATTTGTTCAGTCTAAAAGATCGAAAGTAACACAACGTTATTATGCCGGACCCAGAAAATCGGAAGAGAGTCTTGAGTTACAAGACTAACATTTGTTTAACTAACGACGGTATCGCATGGTACGCATCAGAATTACATTCCACCAGTTACGTTTTTAATTGAACGACCTTTCAGATTAACGGATGGGTATGGTGTTTTCATTTTCTGTGCTCGTTGCGAACGAAAACGAACTTTTCATTTTCCGATTTCTCTCGTTCGAAAAAAAAGGCGGAACAATGATTCAAGAAATACGAGGGAGACTTTAGAACTGTTGCGTCGGTTGCCGGGTCTTTCTGACCCAGTCAGAACTGGTCAGAAGTCAGAACGTGTTATAGTTTACATAGACCGCTAAGCAGCTTCCGAAACTGACTTTACATTATTGTCTTCTGTGTAAATTGTCTCCAGACTTGAATCGCTCCGGCGGAAACGCGGGTGCCACATTCGAAATCGTGTCTTAGAGGTTCTAAAGATAAAAACAACATATACTACGATACAAACAAAAGTCACAGAAACGAGGAGTCCACAAACACGAGCACAGTTTCGATTCTTCTCACACAATTGCCGCTGCGTTGTTTGTAAAGTGGCGAAAAACGAAGAAGAACGTGTGACTTTCGTGTTTCAAAATATTTATGCGATGAAAAAGCAACAGGACGTAGACGAACAAAAATTGCGGGTATAACATAGAGAAGATCGGAATGCACTCTCGTGCCAATGGAAGCGAGTTAGAGGAGGAACGTTCCTTTTTGTTTTCGTATTGATCAGGAAAACATCGTACGGAAACGAAGCACACGGCTTTTACGGTGATATTTAGTGGTCTTATGGAATCGGAAACATCGAATTGATACCGTACCAGTTTGTTATCCCGACACTAACGAGAACGAACGTATCCGAAGGTCTTATGAAATGGCTGGTCGTGTAGTACATGCTGCGTCACAGTTTATATGCCTCTGAATCATCTATATTTAAATAACTCGCTCGGAAACACGAGACCACCCGTATGTTTCTTTATTCTGTGGAACCTAACCAACGTTCGTTTACGTGCACCGTTGGAAACAAAGTCAACAGCAAGATCCGATTCCTTACCGAAATCACAAATGCGCAACATTCACTTTACGCCATATTTCCTAACTGTGAACATGTTTCGCGAGTTAGACGCTAGGTGGCTACGAATACCAGCTGTTTTCGCAGTTACTCTAATTGACAGGTTTGATCAAAGCATAGAATATACGACTAGAGAGGAGATCAGAGTTCACTGTCCGGTGGTTTTGTGGTAATCAAATTTGAGTGCGCATGTGTAAGGAAGTTGACCCTGCGAACGTAGCCGCGGAACAACATACACATTTCAAAATATTCATCCTATGAAAATCACGCAATGTCTTTATTACAGAGAAAGAGTAAGGATACAACCTTATTGCTAGAGCATATGTACTTATAGAGGTGTACATAGTATGTGTATAGCAGTGTATAGGGAAGCCGAGAGTTCAATGAGGCAAAGCTGTGGTAAAGTGTGACGTCACAAGATAATTCTTAAGATAATTTCAAAATGGCTGACACGGCAGACCGAGTACCTAGCATACCTACTACGCGTTATGGACAGGTCACCGACGAGATACTATTAAAGACTGCCAGCCCCTGTGCCACCGACGAGATACTATTAAAGACTGCCAGCGTGGGGATAACGTGGAACTTACAGTGATCTGATATACCACATCACTAAAAGTTCCACCACCGACGAGATACCCGTCAAGTAGAAGAAGAATGGTATAGTAGAATGCACACATTACCCATTCTGTAATTGCCTTATAATACTATCACCGACGAGATA
>CM052316.1:23852759-23992375 GCA_028455605.1 Lasioglossum malachurum
GCCTTCTATTTCTTACTCCAGCTAGAATACATTCAAGAGGGCGTATGAGAACACCGAAATATTCGGGTGACACCAACTCCCGTAAGGCTGGCAGTCTTTAATAGTATCTCGTCGGTGGCGAGACAAAAAAATTGGTGGCTGTATACTGGAGAATTTATTCATGCAAAATGAAAAATATTGGATATTCATTACAGCAGCAAATAAGACGCAATGTTAATTTCGGCACGAATTATTTGCTCTTCCTAAACGTCCGTACAGCGCCATTTCATGCAGCGGCAAAACGTTCAAACTGTTAGCCAAATGTTACCGACAGAGTATAAGTCGTATAAAATTTGGCTAACAGTTTGAGCGTTTTGTCGCTGCAAGAAATGGCGCTATAAGGACGTTTAGGAAGAGCAAATATTTCGTACCGGAATTTGCATTGTGTCTTATGGGGAAAGCGGCACGAATCATTTGCTGCTGTAATGAATATCCAATACTCTTGATTTTTCCTCAATATAATGTGTCAAGGAATAAATAACCAATTGATTTCTGGCAGAATTTACTGAAAATTATTACGGTTAGAAATTATTTACAGATGTTTATGCATCTGACATGATGACACTACGCCATCACGCCATTAAAATGTTGTAAATGTGATCGCTTTATGTGTAAAAAACATTCTGCAACCTGCGTAATATGCGAAAGTTGTTAATCTTCAGAATCAAATATCGATTCCAAACATATAGTTAATATATAATACTATTATTACTTCATACTTTATTGTAATACCTTAATAAAACAAACACATACTTTATATATATTTAAATATACTTTATATATTGATTATCGTGTGATTATCATGATAAAATGCCAAATTCTTTGAAATTATCCTGTCCATTTTTCTCGTGTACTGTAATGCACATCTCCATCATAATATTATTCTTTTTTGTGCCTTTTTTCGGTACTTTCAAAGTCACCAACGTTTTTTTAAATAGAATGTCCAATTTTTTATGCTAGATTTCGATATATTGGCGTATTCTGAGTATAAAAATTACCTAAAACTTATCGTTGCTGAGATATTTGTCTGGTTTCATTCTATCACTAACAATGAGTCGCCGAAATTTCAATTCACCGAGATTGTACGTATAAATAAATTTTCACCATTGAAAACATTTAATACTATCGAGAACGAAATTTTTCATGTAATTATGTCATCGAGATGTTCGTAGATCTATACTGAGAGGTATTATTTTCGAAAATAAGTGTAATAGTGGAAGAAGGACAGAATGATAGAAAGGAACTAAAAGGGTGATGGTGAGGTTGGCGATGACGAAGGTAGGGACAGGGGGAGATGGAAGCTAGCGTGAATATTTTTACCCAAGCCTGTTAACTACACTCTGTTATTTTATCTCACGTACACAGTTTTTCCAGCACTACCACGCAGCAGCGCAGGAATATAAGTTTTAAGGCGTGTTTTGATAGCGTCAGGGTGTGTCAGCCGGGGCTTCCTACCTAATGGATCACTTCTTCGTTTATTCGTACATACTTTTTGAAGTGTGTGACCCCATGATACCTACAGTTCCTTCGGTACCGCAAATATCACCGATTAATTCCACCATTTCATGACGATTTCCTTGTGTAAGTACAAGTACGATTCTACTCACACTTTTATCCCACATTGCGCGAAATTATTCTATTAATTGTATGTACCCCTTGCCGTATTTTAACGAGTCAAACTCGTCATGAAGATTTTAACAAAGTCTAACAATTATGAATGTTATGCCTTTATTTTTAAATGAAATAAAATTTGATTCATATCATGATAAAATATAAATTTTGTGTTCTCTCCTACGACATTTTTGGGGATGAAGAAGTTTCAATCATTGTGACGGCAACGGGTTGAAGCAGTAAAATAATAATTATAGTGGAAATAGGCATTTCGATTTCCTTTCTTAACGCGACGATAACAATAATCAGATTTTTGCATGAATTTTTAGGAATCTTTTCAAGAAAACCGCAGAGAAATTTGCAAAAGGACCAACTTTTTGGAAATGGGAAGCCGGAAACCCTCCCAACCTGTTATCAAAAGAAGTTACACTAAACAGCGGAAATTGTCCTCCAAACAGTAATGATCCAGGTGGTATCCTCGATCGTTCGCGAGGTTTATCGTAAACGGCAGCAATCAGTGACAATGGGAGTCGCGCCGTTAATCCATTCGGGACTTCGACCCGGGATAAACAAACGGGATCGAATAATTTGTTTTTGTACGCCACCTAAGTAGTCAACTATCTGGCACGCGAGCCTTGCACCGCGGCACATAGTAGTCGAAAGACAGTGAGTGAAAGAGAATTAGTGGGGGTAGACAGAGAAACGGAATGAGTGGTAGGGGGATAGAGAGGCTGAGGCCGTGAAAGAGGATCGCAGCATAGTTCAAAGACTAGGCGACAAAATCAATTATTTTGTTAAACAACAAGTGATGTTGTGTTAGGTTTGCCAAAATAACCAAAACAATACCGTGGCTCATGGTGGGCCGCGCGTACGCCGCCGCGCCGAGCCGGTTCATTCAGCCCACCTCATACAGTTTCCATTCATCAGTAAATGTGGGATTCATCGACGGTCATTAATTAGTACACAGCGGATTTTATGCATTCTGAATAGGTGCAATTTAAGACAGTAAAAATATTAGAAGAATTTAAACGTATTATTATATTGCGTCGCCGCGGAAAGTATGTTGACACGTCTCAAAGAAAGGAGGCGCATCTTGCACCTTTGCAATCCTAAAAAAAAGAATAAATGTCGATGTTTTCCCTAAATTCTAAAGTTGTGGGCTCAACGCTCAACCTGACGTCGCACAACTTTGAGATTTTGATTCTGTCATTAAAGCGTCGAACCGCAACTTTTCCCGTATGAGGCGTTTTCGGTTCCGAAAAAAATGTTTTTTCGATCCGGTCTATCATACGCGCGTCGGAAGCGACGGCAGGGACGAAGTCGACGAATGACAGTGTCCTCGCGTGTCTTCCTCGCGTAGTTGAGGTATTGAGTATAAGAGGAACAGAGAGGTTGGTCCTCTGTCGCCGCGTTTTTACAGCCAACAAAAATATTGTTTCACGTAAATACGCGACGAACCACTTTCATCTCTACCTTTTCACACCTTTTAAGCGGGAAGCCTGGTATATGGTGGAGTAGCCTAATTTGGACCAACACCATCTATTTAGAGAAAGAAAAACATTCCAAGATTTAATAATAGCTGATTGAATAGTTGGTTAGTTGATTAGAGACAGCGGATTTTATGCATTTATGATAAGAATGAGCAGCTGTAATTTAACACATTATTTACCGAAAGTAATTTCTTAAAAAATATGTTCTCCAGCAGCTGTACTATACAGGGTGCGGCACAAATTAATGTCCACGATTTTTCAACCCCTTCGGATGGTAGGACAGAAAAGTGTTTTGTACCAAAGTTAATCAGTATTTAACCGACAAGAAATTGCAATTATTTAAATTTTTAAAAAATCGTTTTTCAACAAAAAATTAAGGTCGCTGTCATATCTGCAAATGGAACTGGGTATTTTTAACTTCATAATATTGTAGGCGACGTCGAAACTAATTCAACGACCTGCTTCACGATGACTTTCAGATGACCTTGAAGGAAAATATCGCCATGAATCAATTGCCAGAATATTTGAAATAAAATATAAACAGAACCAAAATATAGAATTTTATTTTGGTTTGAAGGGAAATTATTAACATACATTTTTATCAGAATCTGTTCAGAATCTTCATCTCGAGTCAGTCAGAGGTTTAATAGGATTTTCAATAATTGTGCTGTACCAAAAGAAAGCATAGAAATGTTCTTTTACATTACAGTCTTGAATGAAACTATTAGATGACGTTATTGTGGGTGACTTGTTAGTTCACAATAAAAATTGCTGTTGCTATTGAAGCTTCCATTAAAAAAAGATTAGCTATGTACCCTAGATTTTTCAAAATTATGCAATAATCCCCGGTCGATGATGTATTAACACAGTAAAATTATTACTAGACGGGTCGCCTGTCTCGAAAATGAATTAGCGGACGATAGGACGTTCCGATCGGGCGTTCTCGATTTTTCCAAGATCAAATGATAACTTAGGGATTTATAGTCTTCGATAGATGTTCTCGCACGCTACCGATTACCAGCTGATCGGACTCTGGAAAGCCCATCGCACGTAGCGTTCACGTAGCAGCGTGTACACGTAGAGGGAGAGCCGCAAGAGCGAACGTTGTTATTACAGATGCCACTCGTTCGGGATCCTGGCGTATATTTCAGGCACAAAGAAGCCTCCTTCCAATCCGGAAGAGTGACGCCTAATTTTCGGGATCGCGTGTTCGTGCTTTTCTGGAAAACGGCCGAGGAATCCGCGATACCGATGTTATCAGTCATAAAGATACACGAAGGCACATGATGACGACATATCGTCCACGGTAGCGAAAGTGTTAATTATGACAATAAATTTATACGTAGCTTCAATAGCCTGTAAATAACGTTATCAACCCCTTGCCCTATTTTAACGAGCCTCACTCGTCATGAAGATCTTAAACAAAGTCTAACAAATACGAACGTCACGCCTTTCTTTTTAAATGAAATAAAATTTTATTGGATCTTTATGCAAAATAAAAATTGTCTGCGTCGATTCCAAGAAATAGAAACCAAATTGAATGTTATTTCTTTCTTCAATGATTTCAATTTCAATCTTGAATTTTTTTTTCATTTAATCAATTTTGCTATAAATGCATAGAGATCCGCAGTCTAGTAATATAATCAGTATTTAAGCATTAAAATAAATGTAGCCATACAAAAAATATAAATTTTCTTTTTCTTCGAATCGACGAAGTTCTCGCCCAAAACTTGGGAAGAATGTATTTCCGTACCGAATGTATCGAGTGCCTGTTCCCGCAGGAGCGAAGCTGACGTGTTCGAGGCGACATCGAGGGTATTGGTCGAGGGATCGCGTAGGAGTCGCAGGATTGCCGTCGCGTCTCGGCGTGTCGGTGAATGGTCCCTCATTATTTATTCAACGCTCATTCCCGTAATTTTCGCCGGTCGGTGGACAATAAAAAGACAAACAGGCGGCCGGAGGTGGCGAACAGTTGTCACGGCTGTCGTGAATGGTCCGTGAGAGGTGGGGCCTCGATGGGGAGGGATTTTTCACGAGCCTGCAGAAACGAGACAGCCACTGAATCGGCCAATTGTTCGATCGTTTCGCACTGTTATTTTTATAATTCACTGTATCCTCGATCTTTCTACCGGCGCTCTCGTGGCGGCGCGCGGCGGCGTGCCGTGTTGTTTTTATTGGCCGCGTTTAGGGAACGGATCGGGAGAGACTGTACTCTGCTGGCCTGTCGAAGAGAGAGAGAGAGAGAAAGAGAGAGAGAGAGAGGGAGGGATGGAACGGTGGGAACGGGGTGTTGTTTCATCCCTCCGCCTGGCAGCCCCGTCTGTTCTGTCCCGGAGAGAGCACCTACATTCTAGCGACCAAACTAAGCCAGAGCTAGGATAGGTCGGTCTAGGGGAAGAAAGATACGGTTTCGAGGGACGAAGAGGAAAAAGCGAACACGATGAAGAAACAGAGAAGACAGAGACGCGAAGAGGTGCGCGAGTTAGGGGGTTGACAATGCCACAGTCATCCAATGTTATTTCAGCACGAATTCCGTCCCTCCTCTTCTTCCCTCCCCCTTTATCTCGTTCCTTTTCTTAAGCCGTCTCTTTCCTCCTTCCCGTCTTCTCTGTCACCCTTCTATCCACTTCGTCGTCTTTCTCTCTTTCCCCAGCACGATGTCCCCGGCACACGGTCTGCCTCGTCCAATGCGAAAGAAAACATCCCTAGCCCCGCAATTATTGCTTTCCCGGATTCTCCGCGAGCATTATCGCCGCATAACGGCGATGACAGTTATGGGCCATCCTCAACGACATTCTGATAGACACGTCTCAACGACGGCTGACAGCCCACAGCTGTATTCGTAGCCTTCCCCTATCAAACGCGATGAAACGAGTCGATAGCCATCGTTCTTTCTTCGCGGATTGATCTTTACGATGGACATCTCGAAAAGAAAATCACATTTGTTAGAACCACTTGCAGAAATTGACGAGATCGCGTTGGAACAATACATTTTTCTATGAACCTGATGCATTTATGACGGAAAGTATAAAAATATTTTTGCGTTACTTTCAATTCTTTGCAATTAATACGGACAATTTTCACTTCAAGCAAAATCTACTAAATAGGAATCCTGCTGCTTTCTTCCAGGACGAAATCAGATTCTATCGTGTAATTTTCTATCGAGCATCCACTGTAAAAACAATATTCAATCGATTGCTGATGAAGACATCGAAGTAATTTTTGGACCTCGTCTCACTCTGCCGTTTCGATGATCTAATTCGAATCCTTTGGTGTGCGCTGTCGATCGGCGTTCTAGAATTTAACGAGATCCATCTACCTTGGATCCCGATGTTTTCCTTCTTTCCAGCGGCATTCCTCAAATTTTCTCCCGCTTTTCGCGGCATCCTCCCCCCGAGCTTCCCTTCGCGCTGCACGCGAGTACACGAACGCCTACTCGCCTCGGCGAAGTCAAAGAGAGATAAAATCTATAAATATGTGGGAGGCGCACGCGACCCATTCCAGTGTTTGTTCAACCAGGAATAACCTCCGTTTCTTCATCGTGCGCCGAACCCCGAGAAGAGGCTGGTTTTGTGGCTTGACGCAAGCCTAATCCGGGGTGATGTTTCGTTAACCACCTCCGGCCGCGCGGCTGTCGAATCTTCTCGTTCTACTTATTGGTCGGATCTCGCGAAATTCATCCCGACCTGCCGAGAATCACAGAAAAATCATTCCTGTAACTCTGTCAGGCTGAGAAATAAATCGTTACGATACCTTCGAAACTCGAGACGGTCCAGAGTCTAATCTCTTGTGTACAAACAGTATGTTTAAATTCTTCGAATGTTAATACTGTCTTAAATTACACCCACTCATTTTTGTCATAAATGCATAAAGATACGCAGTCTACACATTAGCCACCGGAAGTGATGTCATAATTTTTAAAAATCTGTGATCCATTCCATCGACGAACAAATTTAAAGGGGTACGCTGTCGCCATCACTGCGACCGTTTAGTTTAATTTTTTTTCGTCGTATTTGTCTTAATTCTTTTTATAAAGTATCCAACTCTGAGAGAAATTCAAAGGGGTACACTGTCGCCATCGCTACGACCATCAACACTATGAATAAAAATTCATTTACTCTCATACATCAGAATAAAAATTAATTTTTAGAATTTCTACTAGAATCGACTAATTTAATTTCTATTCTTCGCACTTGTTTCAATGTTTTTACAAAGTATCCATCGTCTAACAATATTTCAAAGGGGCACGCTGTCGCCAGCACGACGTATACATTATAATTTAATGCATTTGCATTCGAATCAACCATTTAATTTCTGTTCTTCGCACTTGTCTCAATTTTTTTTATAAAATGTCCACCGTCTAAGAATTTCAAAGGGGTACGCTGTCGCCATCACTATGACTCTCCAGAAAGTAGTATCCGCCAGTCGAAGGCAGACGCGAGAGGCGCGTTCTCCGAAGAGGCGCGGAAATCCGGTCACAGGTCGCGCGTGTCTTTCCGAAAAAATATATTTTCAGCATGACGGCGATCAAGGTTCCCGGTATAAACGATGATTCGGTCGAGGGAATGACGTATACGCCCGGGGTTTCGTAGCAAGCACCACTTTAATGGAGACACGTGTCCGCGGGTATTTTAGATCGTCGGTGGCACGATGATGAAGAGAACGACGACGTTCGAGGAAGATTGATGAGGTGTGTTTACCGCTAACTAATTCCCGTCTGCTCCCGGCTCCCGTCTACCTAACTAACTTTTGACAACGGCGGAACGTGAACTCTCTCCGCTCGCGCACGAGAGAGAGAACTTCCCCTAAAGTTCTCGGGCCTCAGACAAATTGTTTGAATTTCACGGCGGCGAAACGCGTCTGAACCGACCACCGACGAACGCGAATTCAAATGAATGAATTTTCGCTGAAAACAATTATGCCAGTTCCGCGGAGAATGCTCGCCGGAAGCAAGCCGAATGCTAGAACTAATGATTCGAGTCTGGATCTTTCTGTATTGATCGCAGGGAACAGCAATGTAATATTTTCTCTATTTTGTGTTCCACCTGCTAGACTGCGGGTCTAATGTATCAGATGATTGCATAAGTTCGTGCCCGATTTGAAAATAAAATTCAATGGTTAAATTTTAAATAATACAGCTTTATTAATCAATTATTCTAATTATATCGTAGTAATATTGTGTAGTACAATAATAGTATAATAATTATATGTAGAATACAGTTAGGAGTAAAACTGATCACACATACTTTAAATCAGAATAACTTTTTTATGTGTGAATGGACCAAACACTTCAATTTCTCTCAGAGGGCTAGATGAATTAGTTTAGTAAATGACGTCTAAAAAATATGTTGAAATCTTTTTTAGCTGGGCCAATAACGAAAATTTAAAAGAACACAAAATCTAAATAAACAGAGCCTTGTCATTTCTGTGAGCTAAAATATTTTAATCGCTTTTAGTGTTCGATAGGTGAAGTGTTAAATACGTGAAAATCTGCAAGCTAGTTGCAAGAAGATTTTCACGAGAACGCTGGAACTATTCTTCGGCCGCGGGAAAGCGAGGAAAATCGCGACAGCAGAATAAGCACGGGAATCGAGTGCAGGGGCGAATTATCCTTTCGAACGTACACGGGGACCCACTTTCGCCGGGTGTCGGTCGCGAAATCCGGAAGCGGCGATTCGCCACTCCCTTTCGCGTCGCGTCGCGGCGCAATTAAACGGAAAATCTTTCGCGCGCGCGTTGCTCCCAAGGAGTTGAAACGCTGTTAAAAGCATAGGAGGGCCGACGCCAGAAAGATCCGCCATTCCCCGACACCTGGCAACAGCCAATGGTAGGATAAAGCAGATAGGAGAGAGAGAGAGTCCGACAGAGAGCTTTCGGTCCTCGAATGCCACACCCTTCATTCTGACCACATATCGACCGAGTCTCTCACAGCTTGGGGCTGCGTTCGCTGTACTAATTGTAAGTACTTGTCGTACTTGTGCGCCTGTCTGCGTGCCAGTTCATGGTTCTCATCCTACACACTCGCAAACACACTCTCCGTTTCTCTCTATCTCTCTTTCATTCTTCCCGGCACAGAAACGACTGTATTGTAGAACCGGTTAGATCTTATTTTAGTCCATTTTGAAACGGACAGAGGATCTCTCTCTCTCTCTCTCTCTCGAGCACTGGAAACTTGTTCTTCGAGTACGGATTTTTCTGATCAATTCGGATTTTTATCGTTCCCCTTCTTTCTCTTCGGCAACACTTTTGTGTATTATTCAGTTTGCCCGAACGATATTTACGAATCCGTGATGGGATTTTTGTTACAGCGATTGTAATGCTGGATTTCAGAGATTGTTTTGCGCGGGCATAGAAGCACGATCATGTTTACGATTATTTTCTCTTACTGTCTACATACACCAGAATAAGTCGAAATATGTGGAAATCCAATTAATTAATTTCGTAACTAATTAAATAAATTCAAATAAATTTACAACGAAGGCAGAAGTGTGCTTCTCACAGTTAGTTATCTTATTTCTGAAATTCAGAGTCCAGAAAGATTCTAACATACTTCAAAGTGCAGCATCGCCACAGAAAATTGAAGAATTCTAACAGATTTTAGGGTGCACCATCGTTCAGGGAATCCAGAGAGATTCCAACTAATTTCAGAGTGTAGTCACGCAAGAATCCAGAAAGGTTCCAATAAATTTCCGAGTGTAGTCGTTCTAGGAATCCCTATTTACGCGGGGATGGTGAGAGAGCAAGGTTTCTTCCCCTCCCTTCGGGAAGAACAACATTACAATTTCGAGGCGTGGGAGGCGAAGGATATGGGAGTGTGAAAAATAATTTCCTGCCGCTGATATGTGGCGGATCAGACGAGGAGAAAAGTCCTCCGCGAGCGGTAGAAGGGGAGGAGGGGATATCAAAATATTATTCGAGGGTTGCCTAGGGTAGCTCCGCATTTCTCGCGCCATATAGGAGCCATGTTGGAGCTAAAGTGAATGGTTATTGCCCTCAACCTGACCGCAGGAGGCTGGTACAGTCACATACCTCATGGCAGTACACGAATTTCGTATTTACCGGCAACTTAATCCGCCAAGTGGATTTTATTAATCGAAATCAAACAAATCTCGTCCGAACACGTTCGCGGAACCGTTCACTGTTTTAGAAAATGTT
Organism: Lasioglossum malachurum; assembly: GCA_028455605.1. Classification (NCBI taxonomy): domain Eukaryota; kingdom Metazoa; phylum Arthropoda; class Insecta; order Hymenoptera; family Halictidae; genus Lasioglossum; species Lasioglossum malachurum. The sequence goes on from CM052316.1 coordinate 23,863,055, forward strand.
AGCTATGATCGATGCTGTGCAGTGTAATGAATGTGATAATTAGATTTTATGCATTTATGACAAAAATGAGTAGGTGTAATTTAAAACATGAAAAACATTAGACGAATTTAATAATATTTTTATATTATTCTCAACCTATTGCACATATTAAGAGAGAAGATTTTCCGATCAATTGGAATGTTTGAAAAAATTTCTTTTCACATCCTGTAATAAACTAATTGCTCTAGCTTTCCAAAAAAGTTCAAATCGTATAGTACGATATTAAAAAAGTTATCGTCTTTTTTAGAGCGTCTATTAATTCGAGTAACTGTATATTTGAATCGGAACATCCTCGAATCCAGATTTCGCAGCAATACTCGATCCAAGATGGATTCAAGGCCATTACGACTGCGTAACGCAGTGTTCAGGTAGGAACAGGGTTACGGTGAACCAAACAGACTGGCCTAAATGTTATTCCATGCGACAGAGATTGCTTCTTCAGGTAACACGCTCCCGCCGACCTAGAGGTTGGACCTGCGCGCGAGAGGAGTTCGTCAAATATGTATGCGGATAAACACGGGGACGGTTGACAGAAATAATATCCGCAGGTGAAGGCGATCGCACCTGTCGGCTTGGGATACTAAAGGAATTTTTTGTTCCGTTTGCTAAGGACGAACAATTTGGCCTCCGATAACCGCAACCTGTCTCGTTAGGGTACGCACGCTAATTGTTGAAGAGCGCGCGGGAACATCCCCAAGCGAAAATATCAAAAAACAAAGCCAATCAAGAAGATGATGTGACCAAGAAAATGTCTGGTTGGTATCTAATCAATTACTAAATAAGCTAAGTAATGTATGAGGTATTCTATCAATTTCATATCTAAAAAAGAAAACAATCATATAGAAAGGAATTATTCTAGGTTAGAGTTAGACTTTCTTTGGATTGACGAAAAACGAATTATGATATTCTAGAATTAAGAATGGATCAAGATTTTCTAGAATGAAAGATCCAGGAATAAGATCGCGTGGGGACGGGGTACAAAGGTGGAAACTTTTTTTTTGACGGGATTGATCACAAAGAACGAATCAATTTCCCCTGACCTATAAAGGGAAGAAGCAATTTAAGCAACTCGCGCAGAAAAGTTCCCGCACGGTTACACGAATTATCCACACCGATTCATCGGCATCGAAATCCACTGACCTGTTTACACAACCACGTCACAGGTCTGCGTCCGATCACAAAGGGAATCGAGCTCGTGTCGCGTTCACCGCATCGAATCGAGCAAATCCGACAGTGGAATTCCTTCGGGGCACAGGTAGCCCTTGAGGTTGCCCTTAGGACGTCGAACTAATTTTTAGAACGCCGAGCGAACAACAATTTTGTTTCTTTCCAACGCAAAACAATCGCGAGAGATGCAACTCGTTGAAAATAAAATTATTTTAACTGTTTTTGTGGTGCGAAACAACGAAATAAAAACAATATGAGTACACGATTTATTTTCTTCTTTAGTTTAAGAAGTTGAAAGTATTTTAATCAAATCCAGCTGGGAGCTTGTATTCTTTAATTATTCTTTAATGAACGGAGCGTAAAACATTTTTCAAACGCAGTTTTGTGGTTTTACGATCGATTTTGGTTGCCAACAAACACGAATGAATCGACCATAGGCTCTCGAAAGAATCGAGCGGCCAGAAAGGCCATCGTCCGGTACAGGTGTCTCGATATTGGATCGAACCGAGATTTCCTTTCTCGTGAAAGAACGATGAAATGACCGAGAAATCGTGGTCTGACGTCTCCTCACGGAGTTCCGAGCATAATGCCAGGGATTTAGATCCTTTTCACTGAAATCGCGAAGATTTCGTGCGGACCACCGGAATGCTGGCCGATACCAGTCGATTCGAAACCGTCCAGCGTTTTCTACGCATTGTCGTGATCCTGAAAGGATATAGATCGTTCCGCTGAATCCACCACCAAGGTGGTCCCTTCGTCTTTCGTTCTCTCTGCTACAATTTTATAGCGATTCAGAAAAATTGTCAGTATTTTTATGTTTTAATTATATTCTAGCGATCTAGCTACACTGCTAAATAAAATAAGCTGTGTCTTATACAGATCTCTTAAGTGAAACTAATATCATCGGTTCGGATAAACGAGGTCCTACTGTATCGTGAATTACTCCGGTACCTAGCTATCCGAATTGTGTCGTGGCTGGACTCGTTTTAATAAGAAAAATGTAATCGACACGATGGCGACGGTGTCATCAATTAGAAAAGTGTGATCAAACAAAAATGTTTTCATTGACTTATTCTTACATTAGTCTCAATGAAGCTTTTGAAAGAGGTGTATACCTGTTTTACATACATGGAGAGGTTATTGCAGACGAAATTTCTGACCGATGACCGTTCCGATCGGATCAAGAATGCAGACGCGATGCGTTCGATGTGCCGCGTCGGTGCAGGCGCGTCGCGAGCGATTTTAATAAATTTGGCGCGGGCTAAGCTGCAACAACACCGCGTATGAATTAAGAGGGCCGAAACACCGCTTGGATAAACATCTCGAATTAGGCACCGAATTCTTTTCCGTCCGCGTGCACGCTCTAGGCTTTACGACTTCGGTGTGTTTTTCGGGGCCAGCGTGGCTCCCGTGATATGTATATGAGCGGTTAGCACCGCGCCGCAATGTTGCGGTAATGGACGGGATATTTTACAGCTGAGGGATTCCGGTTCGATGTTCCGGGGATTAGGCTCGTCCTTAACTGCGTCGTGTAATCCGTGAAACGTGTGAGCTGATTGATCGTGTCAATAACGCTGCCGTTTTTCTCGGACCCGTAATTTCCTTGAAGCTCGTCCTGTCAAATCCCCAGCTATCCCGTGTCTACACAGAAAATGACAAAATGATTTCAACGCTTGCAGTAATTATTGCCGAAATTAATTCCTTACCGCTCGCTTCGCTGAGACACCCTCAGTTCAAGCTGCAATACTTTCTTCATTCAATGCAACATCTTCGGGAAGCATAATATTCATCTTCTGGACTTTGAGGAAGGTGGTAACGAATTCTCTTTCTTGCCTTCTTCTTGTAGTCTACAATGTTTTACTACCGTTCTTTTGTTAAAGGTTGTTGCTTCCTTTAACTTCTCCCGATTCTACTTTCTTGTTTCCTCGCAGCGCATACTTTTCAGCATACCTGTTAGTAGACTGCGGATCTTTATGCATTTATAGCGGAATTGAGAAGCTGAAATTCAAAATCATTGAACAATTTCAAAAATTGAAGATCTCAAGATATAATTTTTTGAAGAAATAGCATTCTGTTTAGTTTCTATTTCTTGCGATCGATGCAGACAATTTTTATTTTGACGTGCAAAATCGCAAACCGTAATTTATCATAGTGATCGCAGAATCACGAGCACTGTCATCCTAATTCTTCAGAAAAAGGTAGCTGAACGAATCTGTCGTTACGATAAATTAAAAATGATAAGACAGTGATCTCGAAAATTTGATCTACTCTTCTTATACAAATTTGTCGAGTACAATCGTTGTCCCAGGAGCTACAGCTTCAACTTCCTACAGTTTCCTCGTTTCAACTGAAACGTCTAGAAGAATACTTTGGTGGACCACGGGATCTCTCGGTGCAGGGACTACGCGAAGTCACGGCTGTCTAGCAACGAAGAAAACGATTTAATGGCGGACGACTGGTGTTCAGAGGGTGACGTGACGTCCGAATGCAAGCTGCATCGTGTCAGCGCGAAAGGGAAGCCACGGCGAGGCGTGCACTCAACTAGACGAGCAAATGAACCGCTGCTGCTTTCCCCGTCAGCGATAGAACGCACGCGGGTCGCCTGAATTTCGACGTTTCGTGGATGAAATATGTTTCGTTATTTCAATGCCGCTTGATGGATCCCGCGAGGAGAGCAACACTCACAGGATTCTCTGCGACAACGCGCGAACACGCTCCGCCAATGTCTCAGACTTCTGAGGACTATAGTGTTTGCAGACAGTCCTTCATGAGCGGACTGGAGTGAAATAGAAAATGATTTTCATTCGTAATATGTTTAATAGATTGAAAATAATATAAGAACACGTTTAAATTCTTCTAATGTTTTTACTGTATTAAATTACATTTACTCATTTTCGTCATAAATGTATCAAATCCGCTGCATATTCATGAGTCCTTGCATAAATTCCTCCATTTAACACTAGATCTACGGAGCACTAAAAGTGTATTGATTTTTAGTATCTTGCAGTTTCGAGTTGTATTTAATTATAATTTTTAATGAAACAACAAAATATGTAGTACAACGTACATTTTATTCATGCATTTTTTAAAAATAAAGCAACGCAACAGCACCTCCCGCAAATGTTTTATCGGTACGGAATTCGACAGTTTCTATGTAATGGAAACAATTGCCTCTAACGGTAGACTCAGTTAAAGCTTGTTTATAGTACTGTAATTACTAGACAGCGGATCTTTATGCAAAATAGGAAAGAAAACGGTAAGAAAAAGGTAAGAAAACGGAGTGACAGAAAATTTCCTCTCATGTTCAATAGGTTGATAATAATATAAAGGTATTTTTAAATTCGTCTAATGTTTTTAATGTGTGAAATTCTTCGCCATAAATGCATAAAATCCGCTGTCCAGTAATTACATACAACTGTGGTATTATTTCCGGCATTTGTTAGTAAACCCCAGAAACTTATACAACCACCTAATAAATTTCAGTCTATATTTTTTCGTTTGTAAAGGGATGAAGGGGTTGGCCCACCGGGAAGCAGATCAGGCCAATATATTTGCGGGAAAGAGGAAAATACGTAAACGAGTGGGGTAGGACGACAGCAGCGGCGGTGGCAGCGTAAATACAGCCCTGTGAAATTGTCCGCTGTTCGAGGAATCGAGAGTGCATCCGATGTGCAAATCGGTTTAACGAGAGATCCCCCCGCTAGCCCGGTATTCCGCCCCCGTAAAATAACAACAGGCATCGTTTCCATGCGTCGCGTTTTCACCGCGACGCCATTATCTCTGCCGGCTGTCGCTCCGGTACGGTGGCTTCTCTCGATCCCTGAAACTATTATTCAACCTTATCTCGCTGCGAACAATTAAAAAGAAAATTAACCGCTCGTTAATAATGCATTTATTTTACCGACGCCCTTAGGGGAGTAAACGTAACGTGCAAATTCACTGGCAAGCTACTTCCGACACTCGTGCCGCGTGGAGATACATCTGAGATAGTTGAACCGCCTTCGTAGACATTATCTTAACACTCGTACGCTGCTCAGAAATTGTTACATAGGTAAAATGTTCTATGACAATGTCTTACGCAGTTTTGCTTTATTTATAACGATACAGTTTTAAGAAATACATGTACATTGTGTGATTAAACTACATATATTATTAACTATATTGTACATATAATACTGCGGATCTCTTTATGCAAAATATAAGGGATTTCGCACACACATTCGTCGGCGTTCCAAGTATACGCGTAGTTTTTTCTAAGTAAAAATAATGAAAATTACACGAGTTATATATTTTTTTAATTTAGTATGTTTTCTTCGCACGCCTACGTTAATTTTCGGTATTCGAACAAATCAGAACTTGTTTCAGGACTTATTTTTTCCGAAGGTTTTTGCACTTTCGAAATTTGCTGGTTTTCGAACCGCCGCCGGGGGTAAAAGAGCTATCCGTTTCCATCCGAGAGGCAAGCACGCGGTACCTGAGCGCTAAGTAGGCACATAGGTACTACTCGGACACATATGTAACCGCGTGTGGTACACGAGACAACCGCAACCCTCCGCCGCCGCTCGCTGCACAAAAGATTTAGAGAAGTTGCGGCTGAACAAACACCGCCGGCATAAGCGCACGTTCCTCCCTTCGGCTTTTCCTGGGCTGGCGTACTAGACTATACTATAGCATCCGTAAATGCCTGCCGGTTCTGTACGCGCTCCGTTCCCTGATAACGCTTTTCTTAACAGCGAGGCACCGCAGCAGCCCCTCTGTATACATTAATTCATCCGTCGCGTTGCTGTTTCCGCTGTAATTCTTACGTGGATCATCTATTACAATCGCCAAATAATTCTTCGCTATTTCAGAAAAGGTTCCATTCATAATTTCTGCAATTTATTTGCTCGAATCAAAATCAGGTGGAGATTCATCCTCTCGTCCATTCATCCCTTATCAAGTTTCTTTTAACTAGCCGTGTTTCAACGAATTACACTCGTCATGAAGATTTGAAACAAAATCTAACAAATATTTAGGAATGTTGCACCGTTCTTTTTAAATGAAATAAAACTTGATTAGTTCGTAATCAATATTTAAGCATTCAAATAAATGTGGCCGTACAAAAAATATAAATTTTCTTTTCTCTTCTCTACGACATTTTTCGGGATAAAGACGTTTTAATCACTGGAACTGTAAAGACAACGATACGGCAAGGGGTTAACAAATACAAATTTATTTCAGTAGGAGTGCACTTTAATCAATGTATTCATTCTTAAAGGATAAATGAAATTTCTTTAAGAAACTTTTCTAAAATGTCCATGTAGAAGAGCACTTTAATCATTGAGAATATCAACCCTTAGTGGATGTTGAGGGTGAAATTTCATCCTATAAGAGACTTTTCAATAATATGTGATCCTACTAATTTTCAAAGTAAATAAGCTTCGATCAGTCTGGTATGGCGAAATTCAACGAGCGATCCACCACAAGAAGATCGCCAGGAATTTACTGTAATAGAGGAAAGCAGGCTTTCCTGATCTCGAAGAGCAGGGCCGACGGAAGCCCGACGGAGCCCGCGGACTCGATCGGGTTAATCAGACCCGTCCGCGGAAGGAGCAGAACGCCGGACGACGAAGTCGTCGGCTCGTCACCTCGTCAGGAGCGTTTAGCTTCCGTTTCGTTTGGTCGGAACACAGATCGGCTGTCTAAAAGACACGAAGCAACAGCCAAGACAAACCTTAAATGCTTGCTAACCAAACAGTCGGAATTAGCCGCGTTACCCGCCCACGAGGAGCAGCCCGGTGCTCTCGCCGTTTACTCCTCTCTATGGCTATTATCTTCTCCGTTGCCGCGGTCCCGTAGTTATTCGTGACCCCGACACCGTCTACTTTTCTAGAACGCCAGACACGAAAAGTAGCTGCCACCGTTTCCGGCCCGGCAGCCGAGAATTTTCGGTTGCTTCCGCGATTCCATCTCGGACCCTCGTTGATGGACTTTGAGATGAGGATGGACAGTCCCTACGATCATGCTGTAAATAAATCGAAGAAAGCATCATCCCTCAAATTACCTCATGCGTCTACGATCCCGGAAGGGTTAAAGATTGCTAATGGAAATCGACTAACACCAAGAAAATTTCGGCACATCGAATGGCAGGATTTCGTGGACTCACCCCCATCAGCTCCATCGAAGCATCTGATCAATAACCGCAATTCGAACGAACCGCGGGCCGCGGAATCGACGGTTTTCCTCGCTAAAACGAGAAACCTGTCTGGCGCCGATAGGATTGAATCTGTCCGGGACGAGGGTGAGAAGTTGAAAAGGGCCCAGCCGGAATTCAGCCGAACAATGCGTACCGGGTGGCAATTTCACGCGACACGTCTCACCATCAGCATATCAATAGGCCACCGGGATTATCTGGATGTGCAGTGATATTCTGCGGTTGGCTCCGGCAGATAGGGTTGCGCAGTTTCGCCTGCTCGTACACACAGAGTACATCCTCTTCGCCGTGTGTATGTATGTTATGTATTGCTATACCGGCACGGTTCTCCGCGTATTGCGTCCAGGATTTAGCCCCGCGCATTATGCGACCATTTATGCGGGACGAGGAGGACTCCGGTTCATTATTTCCTCGTTTAACCGGCGCGCACGGTGTCTTCGCGCCGCGACGGCGATCATTGCCAATTTTATACGGATAAGCTTCTTCGAGAAATTTTGGCCCTTCATTCAAGTGTCCTTATTCCGACAATTTCGATTAGCCTTCTTGCAAGTGGACATTTCCTTTCTATGTCTTTGTAATTATTAATACAATTTTAGAATGAGATATATGAATAAAACCGTATCAAATGAAAACATGTTTTACAGAACATGGTTAATATGCGACTGGAAATGATTGTATCGGATAAATAGACCGCTGATTTTTATGCATTTATGAAAAAAATGGCTGGGTGAAATATAAAACAGTGGAAGATTAGAAAAATTTAAGAATATTGCAATGTTGCTTTTAACGCAATGAAGTCATTAAGAGATGAAATTAATTTTTATTTTAGATAACATTTAGAACATTTTTATTTTGCATAAAGATCCGCAGTCTGCTGATAAATATCAGTGGTTTCTATAATAATTGTATCGCAGTAGAATCTTCATTGTCTGAACCAAACTGTATTCGAATGAAAAATAATTACTTAGCAACGTCTAAGGCAATCTATTTATCTTCGAAGCTTGTTGAGGTAACGGAGACAGTAAAATAGTGAAGGTAGTAGATCCGAGTTCGATGGGAAGGACTCGGATTTCGATTAGAGTTTAGCAACACTATAACGCGACCAATAAGCCCGGGACGAAAACAAACGTGAAGTCCAACTCTGTCCCCTTCCCCTCGGGCAGAGACGACCGCGAGACGTTTATTTTTCTTGAAAACGTATCAGCCGCATTTCCTTCCTCATTGTCTGCCTTAAGGAAATAAATCTACTGCCAGACTGTCCCGGGACCAGGTCGTTTCCTCTTTGCTCCTGTCAGCCGCCGCCTCCGACGAGCCTCTATCTTTCTACATTTGGACAGGAATTCTGTGTAAATAATTTACTGATATTTATCAAATGGGACCGAAGGACGGACTGTGTTTAACCGAACGTAATCGCTTGTGTAAAGTAAGAGATATGGAAGGATTCCCGAGCGTTGCGTAAACCAGTCTATTCTTACAATGCGGGAAAACAAATAGCGGGAAGGAGAGCGGCTGAAGTAGTTCAATTAGCTAAAACGTTAATGCGGTGGAGTGAGCACAAGCGAAATGGCAGCGTCCTGTACGGCGATAATTGATTTCGTGGCGGCCATGGCTAGATCCTATCCGGGGCATTTTTCTTTTACAGATTTTTCCTTAATTGGGACAATTAAGGTCTGCGGTCAGGGATCGTTTTTGAACGAAAGAAAAGATGTATCTTTCTATGGGAGAAAAGACTTAAGGAGACGTACCTAGGTTTACACCCTGAAAAATAGACAGCGGATCTTTATGGAAATAAATATTTTCTACCTGAACTGCAACAAACTGGAGCGCAGTAGAAATTAAGTTTCTTTCCTAACATATTTAATAGGTTAAATTGCATCTACTCATGTTTCATCAGTCACACAAAATTGAAGAAACGTCCGCAGTGACTTCTAATCCTTTTGGATCCTGCAAGCTCTAACAAATACTCAGCGAATGCGGCGAGATAGGTTCTCGTCGGCCATTTTGGTGACCGCTAGGAGCCTAGCGGAAGGTTCCCGCGGTTTCCACGCGAGTCGGCGTTCTGCGACGGGTGTTCTGCCAAAAGTTCCCTCGCTGTTTGTCTTCACAGCAACCGGGCAATTCTGCATCGTATCTCCCGCGAGCCTGTAATTCGTCCGCGTTTACGTATAGCGCCGTTTCCACGCGTTTTCATGCAAGACTATGACGCGCTCGCCGCGGCCGATGCGATCCCGCATAAAGATAACAAACACGCCGATGCAGCCCCGTCTGCTGTTTCTCAAATCCGCTAAGAGAAAAAGCTAATCTGGTTAGCATTACCACTTTCCCGCGGGGGCCGGACTTTTTTGCACCGGGCCCGAATGACGCGACGCGTCAACAATTCGGCAAGCACCGAAAACCACCGGGAACTGAAAATAAACTTTGTTACAGTGCCTGTAATCGAGATCACCTTCGATTGACTCGGTTCCCGGCCCTCGTGCAAAGTCGGACGGTTAGTCATCTTTTTTATACCGGCCCGGCGAACACGGATACACCGCCATTTTGGTTGGGGGTGTAGATAAATGTTTTCGAGAATCGAACCTTCAGTTTTCTGATGTAATCAGTCCTGTAGTTTAGAGTCGCAACTATAGGGATTGTTTCAGGATCATTCTTTTGTACCGCATTTCTTAAACAGGTGATGAGAAATCCAGTGAGGGACTATGCGTGTAATCAAAATTGCGCGAGTTCATACGCTGAGATCAGCGTTCAGAGGCTGAACGAGCTTTTTCCGCTACGTAGAAGAGACAACAATTTAACAGTCTTACAAATTAAAATTTTGTTTCATAATTTCAACATTTTTCTGACTTCAATTATTAAATATACGTATATTAGATTGAAGAACGATAAACCCTAGTCGCAACTCGCTCGAATGAGGAGGAACCGGACTCACGTCCGCCATTTCGGTGACCAAGAAGAGCCTGTAGATAAACACACATTGTTTTTAAGAGATACGACGACACTTGAGGCAGGAAACTGCGATTTTTCTAGACTGAAGAATAATTACGTTTAGCAGATTCAATTTAATCCTCACGACAATCCACTTTCAATTTCGACAAGGAACAGTTAATTAAACTGTACAAGCTCGAAGACCCACGTTGCGAAGCAAGGGGTTAGTGTAAAGGGAAGCCATCAGTCGGGGCTCTCATTAGGTTAATTAAGGTTCGATTAGTCGCCTTTCCGTTCCGTCAGTCAAGCTGTCAGGCGAATCGGACACGCGTCTCGCGAGGATTCGGATCTAACACGATGGAACCGACGAATGATTTTCACTCGGTTTTTCTCCCCGAGTTTTTGCGGCGGAACCGTCATTCCGACTGGCGAGCTACTCGCCGGCCAGCGTATTGGTTTACACGAGTTCCTCAGTTCGGTGGTCCCGAGAATTAAATTTCATCGTTGTGTAAACACCGGGCCGGCGGGCAGACGAGAAGCATACGGAATCCGAAGAGACTTCCACGGGTTAATCCAATCGGGTGATACGGGTGCTCGACGTGGTCCCATTTCTTTCACGCCGAGCTTCTTCGCACGGTAAAAATATCCCCGCGTCCTCGTCGATCCCCTGCTATGGTCCTGCTCAATCGGTCCGCGATTTCTGCGGAACTCGACCGCCATTTTCATTCTCGGAGAACGGCGAACGTTCGCGGCTAAGCTTCCTTTTGCTTATACACTCCGATTTGACGAATCTTATAAAACGTTTATTTCGACTTAAACGAAAGACATAACATTCGTATTTAACAGTTCAACACGAGTCTGACTAGTTATACGGCAAGGGGTTAATTACACCCTCTGTTTGCTGTTAATCGTACACTTTGATGAACTTTAAAAAGTCTGAAAAATATTGTTCTTTCACGAGAACCGGTTTCTTCTCATTAAAATGATTCAAAGAAGAGATAGAATTATGTGTTGCGAGATACAATCATACTGCCAGTGTTCATCTAGTGCGTTCATCAGAAGCATGCAATTTTGTTCAACAACTTGAAATAATGGCGATAACTGCGGAGATAAAGTGCAGACAATTGCATTGGACTTCGCCGACGTATGCGAGCGCACTCGTTCGAGCGGGAGATTTCAATTCCCGGCCTTGGCGCAGTAGCCTTTGAACGGCACTTAACGCAACGATTGTTTGCAGAAGCCAAGCACCACGTAACGCTCGCTTTTTCTTGCGATTCGCGGACAGCATGCGTCAGAAAGAAAATCGACTTTCTTCTGTGGGTCGATTGACGCAACGCGTACCCCGCCGAGGCCTCGAAATTCCGCGTTTATTGTTTCTGTCCGGCATAAAAGAGCGGACCGCGTCCCATGGGATAGGTCAAGGCAGCCGTTTATTTGGAAACGACTTCAAAATTTCTTGAGCGAGCCGCGAGGGAAGCTTGTCAGCGATCCGAAATGTCGCGGACCGAACAACAATTAAAAATCTTGTACCTCAATTGTAACAATTCCAGCGAGAAGCTAAAATTCTATGAAGTATTATTGTGTTTAAGTTTTTCACTGTGAAATTTGTGTCGATATTAGAAAGATTAGAAAAGAAGAAGACAAAGATTAGAAGATTATAAGAATTTAAGAACGTCCTGTGCTCCCGTGTCTTGCAATTGATGTACAAAACTTTGATTTTGCATAAAGATCTGCAGTCTGATTATTATTCGTTGCTTTTGCTACTGTTTTCGACTGCTTTGATTGCGAGGCTGTCCCCGTAGATTGTCGTTGGTCTGTTCAATAAATATGCAAATCGCCTGTACGTATATAATATTAACACGCTCTCCCGAATCGACCCGAATCCCGATTATGAGCGAACTTCGCCTTGCCACTCGATCGTATTAAATCGAACACGGCCTTCGTGCATCCGGTCTGTGTAAGTGTCGCAGGAACAAGCGACTTATCAGATTTTATTAAACAATGAGCTCGAGGTGATGAGTCACTTCGCGAGTGGCTCCCATTTTGTCTCGAAAACTCGTTCGAGGAAACAAATATTCTGCATGAATTTATTAATTAATTTCAGCAAGCAAATCTGTCGAGACTATTCCACTGAATTAATGAATATTCCACAAACCTCGTGTGAATGTTATATGAAATTGAATAGAGAGATAAAGAGAGAGAGAGAGAGGTAGAACAAAATGGAGGAATCTGTGCATAGTGAATCGCGAAACACGGCACGCCGCGAGGATCGTGGAAAAAATCGCGAACACGAGACGGTCTTATCAAATGGATTAGCCGCTAGAGAAACGCCGCGCCGGTTCCAGCCAACGACGAATTTGGATAGAACGCGAGCAGAAGACAATTAAACTTTGGCCGGAAGTTCGAGAGCGTTTCGCGTAGCCCGCGGCGACAGGTACGAAGGGACCGGAATAGAGAAACATCTACAGCGACGTCGTTTCATTTAAATGAAAATTAGACGTCGCGTCATCGCGTCTTCCTGTCCCTCCCGCCAACCGGAAAATGAGCGACGATCGCGGCCATTAACTTCGTCAGGCATCGGTAAATTGAAACTTTTACCGGCTTATGTAAGATATTGGAAGCTCCTCGGGTCTGCTTCCGCAAAATATTCATTGAATTGGCTTTGGCCTAGCATTTGAGTGGCGACTCAGTGTCCGAGTGTTTATCAGCGTCGGGAATATAAATATTATCAATTTTATACAATTTTAGGAACAAGATTGTTAAGAATAAAATATTTTCCCTTTATTCAGAATAACGCGACAGAAATATCAAAAATAAACAGTACAGGTATAATACAAAACGTGTCCGTATTCGCAGATTCTTAGTTGTTAGCCGTAAATCTTAATCGTTAACTGTGTGCCGTAACCGTAAGTCGTGATCGAGTCTGTATTCCGTATCGTGGTTCGTATCGTTGCGTTTTGGACAAAAGACGTTCCGCGTCCTCCGCGGCCGGGCTTTATCGTTGTACACGCAGGTGCGTCTCGGCACACCTACATGGGTTTTTCGTGACCTAGTCGGGGTACGGGCGACGACACTGGCCTAGGTTTACTTGCCAGTTCACCCCCCCGGTCCACAACTGTTTGCAGTAAGTAATGCGTGTCATTCGATGTTTTTAGTGCGAGGGCAACGACTCGGTCGGTTGATTTGGCCTTCCCAATACAATAATTCCCACACAATGCGAAGTATAATTTTGCAATTTTTATATATTGGAAAATGGCAAAATGTGTACTATAATAGGTTGGCAAAAGTGGATGAGGAATTAATCCCTCGTTAACTGAACATTCTAGAGCCTTCCTTTGAAATATGGCGACATCCATTAACCCCCATTCGTTCCTCAGAGTGAAAATTCACCCCTTTACTATTTCCATTACTGTAACATTATCGATCCTTGTATGTCTATGGTGTGAGATGTATTTCTTTAAAATGCGACGTTATCAACGAAACACAGTTTGTTGATTTATCGTGTAGAACAAAAATGGGTGAATGATTATTCTAGTGTCTAAAGGAACAGATTGAAAATTTAAGAATATGAATGTAGATAGAATTACAGCTTTGATAACTCGAAGAACAGTTAATTAGCGCAATGATCTGATTGAGTTTCGAGTTTCGACGAAGACTATCTAATGGCTAATGGCGAACTTTTCGCGAGCAGCGCAGCGTGACGGAGGCGTCGCGGAATTGGAAACGGAAAAAAGTGGAACATGCTGTCGATCGAAGATATTTTGAGAACCTGGATAGAGGTTCGGATGATTCGTGAGGTGCCGAGAAACGGCAAGATGGGAGCCGAGGTGTCCTCTCGAGTGTTTTCGCAAGGCTGGAGTCGAACCCTTGGAAAAACAGACGCCAAATTGAATCCCTCGTCTATAAGAACGTGATGTCTCCCCCTTATCTATATAACTCTACCACTCGAGCCTTTTCCGTCGGGGTTTCTCGAGTTTCTTCGTCCACGGATTACACACCTATCCGTACTCCTCCGGCGAAAAGTATTGCCGGCGTTTTCTCAGCCCCCTTCCAGCGAACAATTTCTGCCCCTTAATTGCGTGCGCCATTTGTTGGGCCATTACTGTTCCGGAACGACCGATGTCGACTATGACCGGTAAATTGTATTTACCGAATGCGAATTTCAGTATATATTCGAGGCCGCTGAATATACATTCTATGTGCCACAACTTCAACTACCATTCTTGAACGGAGGAATTGATGTGCAAAAAACGTGCGCCATATTGAAATGCATAACACGCAGTGTTTGGCGAAGGTTAAGCATCTAAACACACTATCTGAATCTCAAAAATCTCCAAAATACAATTAAATTGTGTTCCATGTATCTAATTTTTTCCATCACCATTAAGAAATCGCAATATGAAACGAAACGCTATAGCAAACTTGAAAAAATGACCGAGGGTGGGGAGAACTGCACCGAAACTGGTCCCCTGTTGCAGCCGCGAATGAGAACAAGTGTCGAGCCGTAGACGGCGATAAAGCGTGCATGAAACAATAATTTACCACAAGCTGGGCCCTTCGCAACAGTCCGAGAGCACACTGTGAGAACGAGACCCGTCACTCGACCCCGGAAAGCGAGCACTGGGCGACGGTGAGAACCGGCGGAAACGCGGATCGATTCGGTGTAACGGAGCACCACGTGGTCAAGTCACTTCCGAGATTGCGGGTGCTCGATCCTGAAGATCCAGTGGATGGTGGTCCGAGTTTTTCCGGGTTCGGCCGGGGAAAAATCCTCGGTGTCGAAAATATGTTCGGTAGAAAAGTGTCCGACGGTAGTAGCGTCGGCGTCGACACGCGGTTGTAAAAATTTCGCGAGCTCTCACACCACGCGGGGCGACGCTCGTTGTCTCGCTTTTGTTGCGTCGGCCCTGTGGTGGCTGCCGAGGGCGTGACTAGGTTAGGGTCGTCGCACGGTCGTTGGCAACGCGGGCCACAGAGGCGTCCACGCTCGTTAGGCCTCGCCGCGTCTTCCGATTGGTCGGGGGCCGTAGGTGGAGTCACATGATCCCCGTAGCTGTGCTGGGATTGGTCGGACCGGCGGTGGTCGGCAGGTCCCGAGTCGCACTCGTGATTTTTCGACGACAGGCGCCACGCCACGAGCCGCGCAGCCGTGCTCGGTCGACTCGGGACACTTCGGTCGCTCGCGAGGCCGAGGCCCCAGTGTGTTTTTACTCGGGGTTGAGTAAACTCCGGCCTGTTGTGTATCATAATACGCGTGCACGCGGGTTTACGGGTTAGCCTGGCATCGACCACCGGATCGCAGCCTCGAGTCGCGCCACGCCGCCTTCTCCGCCGGGACTAACTTCCAACGGCTAGACACAGAGAGTCATCAACGAGCGTCAACAAAACACTGATCGAGCAAACGAACGACGACGGCAGCCGTCTTGCCGACCCGCGACGGGATCGATCCTATCGCCGATCATCGATCGATCGACCGACAGGATATACCTTGCCAGTGAGTGACCGACGGGCTCCGAACGGTGAAAGTTCCTAGCAGCCTGTCAGGTCCCCGTTCAACTGTGAAAAGTGCGATCGGACCCGGTACAGTGGAGTGATCGTCTCGTAGAGCGGGAAACTTCAACTCGAGACGCTCGACGATATGTCAGTTGTCGCGATCGCGGGCTATTAAAGTTCCATAGTTGTGTCCCGGAGATCTTCCTCGCGAAAGAGGTCCTCCAAAGTTCGTTCCATTCGGTGTCCAAGTGTCAGCGAGAAGATGCACACGCTGTTCGGCGAGCAGAATGCGTATTATCGTCACGCGACGGCCGTTCCCGTTGGAATGGGTACCCCGTCGTACCCGGGGGTCGGTGCCACCCCCGGCTACTACGAGCAGTACCGATACGGCGGGTACGCGACAGCGGCTGGTTATCCTGTGTCTGGTATCACCCAGCAGCACATCCACCACCCGGGCAAGGACATGGTGAAGCCGCCGTATTCCTACATAGCTTTGATCGCGATGGCGATACAGAACGCTCCCGACAAGAAGATCACGCTGAACGGTATCTACCAGTTCATCATGGAGCGGTTCCCGTATTATCGCGAGAACAAACAGGGCTGGCAGAATTCCATCAGGCACAATCTCAGCTTGAACGAGTGTTTCGTGAAGGTACCCCGGGACGACAAGAAGCCAGGAAAAGGAAGCTACTGGTCGCTGGACCCGGACAGCTACAACATGTTCGATAACGGTTCTTATCTGCGGCGCCGTAGACGTTTCAAGAAGAAGGACGCCTTGAAGGAGAAAGAGGAGGCACTGAAGAGGCAGGGATTGGTGCCGGAGAAACGGAGCCAGGAGGAGGCCAAGACTAACGGTATAGTGATCCCGCCGCCGTCGGACTCCGCTGCTAAGAAACTCGGAGCCCTGGAGACGACGCTGTGCAAGCCGAAGAGGGAGCCGGTGAACGACACCGGAAGTCACTGCATGGCTGTACAAGCGAAGTACGGCCTTCACAGTCCGATACAAGATGCGAAAACCACCGGGGCTACGACGACAGCGGGCGTCGCGATAACGGGCCAGAGCGTGATACAAAGTGCTCTCGGTCATCAGGTGCATCAGGTCCATCAGACCCACCAGGACGCCATCCAGGACGTCTCCATGGGCCTGGATCCCACCAGCTTCAGCGTCGACGCTCTGATGACCACGCGGGAGAACAACGCCGGCCTGATGACCAGGGACAACCAGCACCACACGCACCATCCTCACGGCCTCCAACACCCGCACCCTCACTCACACTCGATCATGACGAGCAGAGAATCGATGGGTACCGGGGTCGTCTCCAGGGACCATTTAGCCGCTGTTTGCACCACCACGACCTCTCCCACCGCCGCCGTCGCTGCGATGATGGCCACCACCGGCTACGGACACGGCAGCACCGTGTCCAGGAGCAACGGATCACCACCCGGAACCATGTACGCGCCTTACTGCACGCCCACGGCCGGTTACATAATGGATCACGCGGAATACAACTCGAGAAATCACAACAACACCGCCGCTCACTCACAGTGGTACCAGGAGGCGGCCAGCCCCGACACCGCCGCCATTTATCAGGACACCCAATCGCCGAGCTGTCAGCTTTATAGGTTAGCAGAAAAATTCTTTAGCCCCATTGGTCCGCTTCGCGCGATCACGGTACCTTCTCTCTTGCGTCACCCGGCAAGATCGTTTCGCACGTCATCAAAGTCTCTGCAGATCTTTAAATTCCTCGTCATGCTTCACCCCTGAACGTACACGCCGGCTGGTTGACTTTGTACTCCGATTTGGTTTGATTGTGTAGTTACCTTTGTAAAGTGCTTTTGGGAAGCCGTGGTTCATGAAATTCTGACTTTGTTATTGGAATATTTAATGTTCGAGACTGGAATGAAGGGACCGTTTTGGGTCACTTTTCGCCCAAGGTAGTTTATTACTAGGCAGCGGATTTTATGCATTTATCACGAACCTGGGTAGGTTCAATTTAAAACAGTTAAAACATTAGAAGATTTTCGAATATATTGGGGAAGAACATACATTTTTATTTCACTCCAGTTGGTTGTGATCCACCGTCTATTTATTACAGTGTGAAAGCACTAGCGAAGTTTGTTAATTTTCGGTGTCCAGTAAAAATCACTTGAACCGTACTTTGAAATTGGCGACTTGAAAGAGTGGATGTGTGTATTCAGGGTAATTAACGGTGCGATTACTATGATTTCCAGATCCAGCCCGCCCACTCCGCTTTCGTCGAGCGCAGCCCCGTCGCCGCCCCTGTACCACAGATACTACCAAGACTGCAACACCGTCAATACCAGTGGCAATTTACCGATCACGTTGCACAAATACTGAGAATACCGGAATTCAAGGCCCCACCATCGGAGCCTTGAAGAACACCACGGCGAACACTACGACCCGAGCCTGGTCTACGTGAAGCAGGAGTGGATACCTTCCACGGACGAGCTCGCCAAAGAGTGGAACTAATAGATAAGTCCTAGAATCGCGAAAGTAGTCGGTGGTCGATCGAACGAGATGCGAGACACAGTTCGAGCTACGCGATACGTAACTGTAGATAGTTTGTTCACGTAACGAGAGTCGTGAATGTGTATTTAAAACCGTTGTAGGCGCAGCAGTGGATGTTAAAAGATAGGAAAAATTTAATAGCGACTCGGAAGCAGACCTGGGCGCGAATCGTTTTTGAAAAATTCACGTCGTACGTGGCAACCAAAAAGGTCTAAATCAAAATCATTTTTCGGGAAGGGTAATCGAAAGGGATGGTCAGTATCGGGGTAGTTTTTAACCCAACAATTTGTTAATGTTCTTTTAAATTTCTTTACTCGCTAATGTATTAATTTATAGTCTCACAATGAGAATTTGTGCAAACGTGTTAAATACAGAAAGGTTTTAAATAACTATATAAGGGTTAATTTCAACGAAACGAAGGGATGTTTTAGCGTCAGAACAATGCCCAGGGCTGCTCCGTCGAGGGAAATGTTTACCGTAAAGTATTCAAGTAACTCAACGTAACTATACTAGCTGATTTCTACTTTGATTACCGGTGGCTCGAACGAACGGGCCCGACGATTGCGAATAGGGGCCTCGGAAAAGAAATAAATCCTCACGGTCTCTGGCACGAGCCCGTCGAAAGCTGCTGGTGCTTTGAAAATCGTTATCGCGACCAGCGAAACACGTGTTCCCAGTTCGACTACGAAAAAAAAAAGAACCGGGTACACGTGTATTTGTGCACGGCCGAGGGATCCGTGGATTGACAAATAACCCCGAATCGGTGGTAGCCCGCACGGAACAACAAATCTTCCTCCGGTTTCGAATCACGGGGCAGGAGCATAAGCGAACAGGAAAACTTGCCGAAAGTTGCTTATTAATGTTTCTTTGCGCGATGCTTCTCTTTTTATTCGACGAGGGTTTTTACTCCTTGCCTTGCGCTCTGTTAGTGACATGTGAGATGCAACCCCCACATTTCTTATATACGCGTTCTTCAATATAAATTTTTATTGAAATACTGTTTGAAAAAAACACCCACGTATGTTCCTTAATTTGAGACTATATTTTTGTGAAAGCTGAATTTCAATTTTATTTAATACTCTCCAAAAGATTATGGTACAAAATGTCATGAAACTTATTTTAACCCTTTGCGCTCGGAGCTGGTTTAACTCGAAAATTACACATTTCTTCCGAACTAGAATAATTCCATTCTATGTTAATTCTTTTCTTTGTATTAATATACAAAGGATGATTCTGCCCAAAAAGGGCAGCACAATGAGTTTTTTTTACAGCAAATTATAATAGTAAAAATTGGAGTAGCCTTCGTGAAGGGTTGGCTTGTCGAGGCAAGGGGTTCAGTGATTTCCCACCGAATTTTATAGCGGGAATTGATAGTTGGAAACTCCCCGACGGAGTGTAATCGCTGTGACGTCGGCGACGGTTGTTCGTTAATGAATCGGAGCCAGATGAGGCAGGAAAAGAGCTGTGAATATCGATGACTATGTTCGTCACCTGAGCAAACAGTGGCAGCTCTTCCCTGACCTATCATCATTCGGAATTCATTTTTCTGTAGATGACGTTCTCGCGGCGATCGACAGCTCGTCGCGCAAACTGTATCGCGAATTATCGAATAGAAAAGTAACATTGTAAAATCCTCTTATCACCATCCTCCATCTATTTTCGCTGTTGTGTACCGTTGAATTGAATGTTTCCATGAAAACAGCCTTCACAATCGTGGGCAATCAACTCCTTCATTTTTGTTTGATTTTTTACGCGATCGAAATTCTCGCTTCCTCGATTTTTTAATAATAATTTCCAGCGGTGCGTCGAACGATATTGAACGTTCGCGACGTTTCAATT
This sequence comes from Lasioglossum malachurum, assembly GCA_028455605.1. Lineage (NCBI taxonomy): Eukaryota > Metazoa > Arthropoda > Insecta > Hymenoptera > Halictidae > Lasioglossum > Lasioglossum malachurum. The sequence goes on from CM052316.1 coordinate 23,883,238, forward strand.
TGTTGACTGAATTATGTTCGATGAACCATTTCAACCGGAATATGTGTAAAGAGGATTAATGTTCCCTCCGTGAACACGCGAGTGCTGTAATTACACAATTACTATAATAGAACACAATGCAATATTTAGTTAAATAAATGACTAGAAGAATTGTGGAAAGTGTGGAGCGGAGAACGAACTCGTAAACGTCTCAGATTCACAGATTAACGATCGAAAATGTTGTGATTAAACATTCGGAAAGTTCATCAGAAAGAAAAATGATAACACGTTTCCGCGACAAGAACGACACTGTTCGGAACCATGAAAGTTTCTTCGTGAACAGTTTCACGGGGAGGAATGAGGATGTGGCGAAGCGTTCGGTGTAAAAAGATATAGTGATCATGTTCCCGAGGATCGCGAGTCTCGTCCTTGTGCATTTATTCGTGACGTCATTCCTCGCGACGTTCGACGAGAGCTGCGATAATATATTATTTATTTGATATACGGATCATGTGAATAATAGGAACGATCGAAACGAAGTCGTATCGTAGATAGATCTCTGCGTGTATATTATAAAAGAAGAGTATAAATATATATATATAAATATATACATAAATAGCTATAGATATTGTATAGATGAAGGGGTATATATGTATAAATAGACAGATATATATATGTATACAAGAAACGTATTGATATTACCGATTAATTAATGATATTACTTATTATCGTAGGATGAGTCGTGCGAAGGCGATAACTTACGGAATAAACGTAATGAACCAGACGAAACCTCTCTTCTCATTTCTAGCCCCAAAACTTACATATAATCACACTCTTCTTTTTATAGGGTCGGAGATTAAACACACAATCTTTACAGTAATTATTATCCTGCGCGACACCGAAATTGGAAGCTCACGTAGTGATAAATACTGGAATTGCAGAAAATCTGTGATTACAATCATTTTTAGCGCATTGCGTGCGAAATATTTTTGGCAAATCAACTGAGGGGATTTTCAAAAACCTTTTAATACTAAACCTACCGACCACTGAGAGTGACTAAAATGTTTACAAAACTTACAAAAAAGACAAGGTTCTATTTATTTATTTATTTATCAATGATTGTAAGATGAAAAATATAAAAACTGGTCATTTGACAGGTAGTGGTAGGTTTAGTGTTAAACACTATTTTATCAAGATACAAATATAAACAGAAGTATAATTTCCATATAGAAATTTGAAGGGTGCTGAAACAAAATTAAAATTTGCTCGTGAATGTTTTCCACAAGCATTAATAACTGCGAAAACTGGAAGTACGATTAAAAAGCAGCGACGACAGATCCGAATGGCGGAATCGCAACAAGCCCGCAACCTTTTCGCGGCTTTCGAACGTTTCATCGTTACACTTGTAAAACTATTATCCGACGTAAACGGTTCCAGCGTGTTTATTGGTCTTGCGTAGAGGAGTGCTTGGAAAAAAAATATTTCGTTCGATTTTTCTCTCTCTCACGCCCGTTTTCCCGGTTTCAGCGACGCGCGCGGCTACTTACAAAAATATATTGGCGCAGGCAGCAGGCAGGAGCGCGATAGAAACGGTCCCGATGCGACTTTTTAATTAGCCGCGGCCAAATCGATCGCGCCGTCGAAAAATTGCACTCGTTCCGGTGGGATGGGCGACGCATACGGGGATCGGCTTAATAAACCGAACGAAATTTCCCGATGAAAAATTTCACCGGGCCGAGGGACACGAAAAACCGTGGACCGGCTCGAAATCGCGATAACAATAATACGGGAAGAGGATGCGGAAATTTTATGTTTCCGGTGGCGCTCTTTAAAAAGCCGATCGTAAACCCGATTTCGCGATATTTAATTACTGGATGGCGGAATAACTGTTCGGCCGACAAGAAATACACCATTTTTTTTTTTTTACGAAAGTCTGCAGTTTTTCGTAAAAATCACAGGCTGATTTTAACGAAATCGTTGAAAATCCCGGTTTCGCGAAACATTTTTATGGTACATATTCCGTATGAAAATATAGTCATTCGCATAAAAATAAATTTACATTTTTAAACAAATGACGACCGAATTTTCATGCAAGACTCGTGTCTATATTCGGTCAGAATTTTTACAGTAGACTCACATTTGAAAAAATTGAATACACAGTCTGAAAACTTGTAAGATTTTTGTAATTCACTTCTGGGTGGCTGCATTTGCAGGGACAGTTCTATACCAATTTTCTACCTACATTTGCATTAACAAATGACACTCTCTACAGTAAGTTCGTAGCTTAACCCTTTATATGTACTCGGAGCTATTTTAACTCTGAATACAAAATTGATGTAATACCTCTCATACAATACTTAAATATTTAGTAATTGATTAGATAGCAACTTATTTAATGGCAACTCCGAGTCACCACTCAAAAATCGTCTAAAAGGGGCGCAATCGGAAAAATTCAGGAATTCCAGAAACGTATCTAGGGAACGGAAAGGGCGGGGTTAATTTTCAATGTATCCTTCGGTGTTACATGTCGATTCTCACGGGACACCCTATAAAATCATTCACACCGTTCCGAACGTGTTTAACAGTTCGCAAATCGTTCAAACAGACTCTTCGCGGCTACGGCAACCATTGGTGGGATTCCGATCCAGCCACTTTCTCGCGAACAGATCGATCCCGATTATTTCTAGTCGCAATCTGCGAAACATTATTCCACATTGGCGGCGGTCGCGTGGGCGGTAATGGAAAGGTAAGAATATCTCGCGAACGTCCGCTCGATGGCCCGTTCATTGCGCGATGTTTGCGCGATCGAACGACATCCGGACCGGTGCGTAACACCGGTGGAATCTCGTATGATAACAATAACGCCTGTGGAAACTGATTCACAGTAAATGTCATCTCCGAAACACATAAAAGCGTGGAGATTTACCGGTGCCGTCGGAACACTCGGCGAGATTACTTCGCCTCCTGTTCCACGTTACGACGAGAGAATTCGCGTTTTTAAACAGTCGGATAGCTTCTCGCCTCGTGTTTCAACCACGGATTGCCGAATTTAGTGGGTAACGTGTTGCCTCTGCCGATTCGAAGTCGATTTTCACGGTGTACGGGTGTGCGTGCACCTTTACGAGCGCGGATTCGCCGAATTTTCGCCACGAGGATAAAAATTACACCGGCAGAACTTGTATATTGTCGATGGGACTGTCTCTGATGGCGAAAGAAGTGGAAGGAATTGTTAATAGCGAGGTAGCTAAATTAATTTGAATAAATTGAGAACGATACAGTAATGATTTTTAAGAGGAAATTCCCTTCGCCAACTTCCAAAAATTGAATTCAATGAATTGCTAACAGTGGGGTAGCAAAATTCATTTTAATAAATCGATGGCGATACAGTAGTAATTTGTAACAGGAAATTTTCCTTTCACCAAGTTCAAAAGATTGATCCTCACTACACATAAAAATATCTTTACAGTTTCTTTTCATATTTTTACTATTTTACATTTCTGCATACATACAGTCTGCGCAGTCGATCAATATTTTAATTAATGTCGGAGAGGCTCTTGGCTGTCAGTAGACATTGAAGAACAATTGAACGAGTGTGGAATACACGGGCAGAAATTAGAGAGGCAGTGAGCATCAAGTATTCTAGAACAGGGCACACGTTTACCTTCCAGAGATCCTCGACCCCGGGTTTTCCATAAACTGGAGACCCTAAGGCGAGAGGAACGGAATAGACTGACGCGTGCTCGAAGGGATTCTGCTAACTGGTCGATAGGTATATACTCTATCTTTCGGCGAACTAACGGATTGGCGGCACGGAACGGTTCCAAAGCCTGGCTTTATCCGTAGCACGTGTTTCGGCAGATGCAGGCAAATCCCGCCTCGAGCGAAAACCACCGACGCCCCGGCCAGGAACTTCGTTCGTTCCCGAACCTCGGGTCCGGTGCTATTTTTTAAACAATTACTCCGACCCCCCCGACAAACTACAATGCTCCCTTCAGCATTGAAACTGTTGGAAGGCCATCAGACATTCCTGTTCTCCAAAAATGTTAAAATATAAATCTAATACAATAAATATAAACTTCCTTGTTCTTCGACAAAGCAGATAGATCTAATCACTGCAAGTATAAAATAAATCATACTGCAAGGGGTTGGAGAAAAAGGGAAAAACCTCTGCTTATTTCTAGGGTCGGAGATTAAACAATGTTTACAGTACTTATTATCCTGATTTTACAAGAGGTTTCATTGGAAGTTCGCAGAGTGATAAATACTAAAAAATCGCGCAAAATCTGTAATTGATAATAGCGGAAACTTGAAGTATGATCAAACACCAGCGACGAATCGCAATAAACTTGCAACCTTCGTAAAACAAATCGAGGTGCAAGGGGTTGAATTTGATCGTCTGATTTTTGTCAGACTTCCGGCAGCTAGCAATGGCGTCAGCGATATACGTTTCGCTAATAAAATGGTTCTCGATGATCGTGGGAGACTGAAATTCTCGACAATATAAGGAACAAAAGCACAGCCGGCCTAGTGGATGGCGAATCCCGGTTGGAGGGGGGCGGGGAGTTTATTAATTGGTTGTGGCAGCCACTCTATCAAAAGCGGGATTAAATTAGCGATCGACGAGCGAAAGTGACGGGCGTCAGAAGTGGTATTTGCGCGGAATGTAAACTCCCGGGATGGCGGCTCGGCATTAGCCTCTAAACCGTGCAAACACACGCTGTTCCGCGGGCACCGCGCCGGCAATTTTAGAGCACCGAGGACGGAGCGAGGGTAGCGCAAAAGTCATCCTCTCTCTCCCCTGTCCTTTATCTCGACGGCAAACACTTAAAAATTATCCGGCCTGCGGCGTGCAAATACGCCGATGCAGGATGCGGTTCCCCCATCGTTCTAGAACCGAGAAATGACCGTAGCCTTGTCGTGAGCCCGGAACCTGCCCGGGAAAACCCATACGCGCATCCCGTGAAACTCGATCCCCTCTCAGTCTTTCATGTAAGACGCTTTTCACCGCCGAACGGACTACCAAACGACATCCCCGGCCGGCCCCGGGACGATGACAGCGACCAAGGTGTTGGCGGAGCAGGCTAAACCTACGGCCCGTAGATTAACATTGTGGATAATACAATAGCGCTCGCTTGAATTTTGCTAAATCCGTTACACCTAAGTTTGCACGACCAGTACCTACTCTTCCCCTACCTTTTAGCGCCTTGAGCTCGGCGGAGTCTTATTTCGGAAAACCGGGTAAGAGAATGAAATCGCTAGAGGAGGAGACGTGTGTGTTGAATAAATTGCTTTATAAGTTCTACTTAATAATAGTAATTTTTGAATCGTTCATATGACTTTTTCTAGGGTTGGTTGTTCTTCAAGTTTAGTCCGATCTCGAAACTGTGAACGCTTTCGCGTCGTTTCGTCGCGTTAGAGAGACAGCTGGCTGCAAGGTTGAAGAACCTTGCTTCCGAAAGAAGATTCTCCGTGGTAAAAAACTGTTGGAAAGTTTGATGACATCGCGGCGAAGTTCCCACGTGTGACGTAAACATCGTCGACGGAAAAACCACGTCCAAACGACGATCGTTTCGAGAGGACGCGTCAGTCGCGCGTTGCAACGCTGAACATTGCTGGTAGTAAATTTGAAAAATGGAGCAAATAAATGCATAAAATCATGTTTATCTACCTTGAAACTTCATATGGAACACGTAATTCGTGGCATGGTTATGTCAACTCTGCTTTGATTTGTTTAAAAATTTTCTTCCGACGGAAAATTAGCTCAGTTCCATTAACGTTCCGCGCAGCTTGATTCCGTTCGGAGCTCGTTCCACTTTTCTCGTTTCTTCCCGCGCAGCCATTGTGGCCGTATTAGCGGTTCGCGCAATCATCAATTTCAAACAGAAGAACGAACCGACGAAAAAAGAGGAAAATATCTTGGCCGACGGCTTACTTAAACAAACATCCCGCTCCACGAAATGGACGGAGAGCGACGGAGAATCGAACGCGTAAACCTTCTTTCGTTTCCGTCTTACGTAGACACACCTCCATCCCCTGTCCCTCCCTGTCTCTCTCTCTCTCTCTTCTTTTTTTCTTTTCTAAGCAATGAGACACGATGTTGAAACTTTTGCCACCGAAAGCTTACAAAATCCCGTCTCGATCGCGAAAGAAAAGAGCTGCGCTGTGGCTTGTATGTTTAAATACAAATACACGCCGCCTTTTTATTCTCCTTTTTGTGGCTGCTCTCTGTGTGTTGGTTAATTTTAAACCGTGCGAGTCCTCGGACGTTCTTTTTTAGCTGTTTAATAGCTGTTCCGATCCAGGCTATGGCGTATTGTGGATCGGAGTTCAGCCGCTATTTTTGCTAAATAGCATTGCACATATATGTATAGACAACAATCTTGATTGAAATATGCATGAAATCATTTCAGTTTTGAAACTCGTAATGTTCGAATTTTTCAAAACGATTTTATATGTTGTTTCTATATTATCACAGACCGTAAAATAAATTCAATGATGTATGTATAAGCATGTGTAGTAAATTCTACGTCGTTGAAAAAGGAAATTTTTCGTTTCAGTCTTCAGTCTCTTTATGCTTCATTTTTCCAAAACGATTTTACATGTTGTTTCTATATTATCACATAGCGTAAAACAAATTCAATGATAGATGAGCATGTGCAGTAAATTTTACGTTGTTGTTGTAGATAATATGTTAAGATTAGAAAAATTTAAGGTCCATACACTGTTTAAATTGATTACAGAAGGAAATAAATTCCTACTTAAAAATTCTGAAGGTCCGCTAATCATTATAATCAACCATGAACCGCCCTGTCGAGAGCATTATTGATTCCCCCGTCCCTCGCGAAGAATCTCGGGAGACGTCGAATCCGAGAAACAGACTCGCATCACAGTAATTTAAAGTTGCCAACAGAGCTCATCATCGCGCAAGAAAGAAGTTTCAGAAAACTTTCTGCTTCTTCATCCCCTTTCTTCATCCCCCCGGCGCACCATTTTCCCTGCTCGCCTGTTGAGTTTTCGCGCTTATTCAGAAATGCTTTCTTAACGTGATAGTGGACCGAAAAGAATCGCTTCCGGTTGCCTCTTTCAGAGTAAAAACGTTTTAACTATGTAATAATGTATTACATCGGTGCAATTCGTGCCCGATTTTATTACGAAATAATATTTCAATTTTTACATAAATCGTTACAAGTGTATCAACTAAGTAATAAAATAGTAGAGTGAAGTGCGTCGTTTAATGACGTAACAAGCCAATATGCATATGCAATTAAGATCCCCGTTTCGAGCGCGACGGGAAAAATAGATTCTCGAAATGGGTGCGAGGAACGAGGATAGAGGAGAGACTGAGGAAGGATAGAGGGACAAGTAACAACGGTAGAAGCTCGGCTACGTGTATCGAGGTTAGGTCACGGCACTCCGGCAGCGATTCCAGTTTCGCGTTTCGCCGCGGGTCTCTGGGAAACACGCACCTGTCGTCTTTCCCCTGGACGAGCAGACGATAGCGAACCACCCCCTTTCGCTCCCGCTGTTCCCTCTTCACGGTACGTTCGTTCTTCTGTTTTCACCCTCCTTCGCCGCCCCAGCGTGCCTTGCTTCCTCCGGTTTCGATTTTTACAGGTTGGAAATGTTCGCCGAAATTTGATAGAGAAACTACGGCCCCCGCCGAACCTCTCTTGTCGTCCACTTCGTTTTTCCTCGAGTAGTTGTCGACCAATCGCGAATCTCGAACCTTTTTCGCTTGTTAGCACTTTATAGGCTTCTCCAAAATTGTGCTGCACCAAGAGGAAGCTTAAAACTCTTCTTTTCGAACTCGATTTCGTGACTACTAGGACTTTCGTGCATTTATGACAAAACTAAGTAGGCGAAACACAAAATAGTGACGGTATAAAGAGATTTCGAAATTTGTAATATATATATATCATTAGCGAATTATTCACAAATTATTAAGAAAATAAGTCAATAATAGGGTGAAATACAAAACAGCGAAAGATCAGAAAATTCAAAGAATATGTTGTTTTCTTTACGCGTGGAGCGTGCTGATCAGATGCGCAGAAAAGGCGTGTGTCTCGCGGTATCTGAATGACGGTAGCGAGCAAGTATAACGACGCTGTTAATAAATAATTCAGCGAGGAGCGAGCCGCGGACAGTGCTCTTCTAAAACAAACTCGAACAGAAACGAACGGGATGGGACCGCACTCGACGAAAGGGTAGGAGTCTGCCGAAAGGAATACGTGAAAACGTCGGTGAAAAAAACGGACAAACGAAGGTGCGCAGCCCGGTGGATAAATAGAATTTAATTTACATCCAACACACGGAGAGAAAAAGATCGAAAGAGAGAGAGAAAGAGACAGAGAGTCGGGGGCTCTTCGAGCGGGGAGAAACCGTAGGCAAAAGAATCGCAGATAACAGTATAGGTAGGGAGAAGGAAAGCCCGTGGGGGTTTGCAAAAAAGGGAAGAGAGTCCGGGGGTCCGAAGGGAGCCAATTAAAATTGGCAATTACCAAACCGGTCGCCGGAAGTTACAATATTCCGAATATTTTTATCTTTCTCTCTGCGTTCTCGGTTTTTCTTTTCGCTTCCGCGCCTTTCAGATGGACGCTCGGTGAAACAGGGGGGAGGGCGCGGAGGGGCGAGAGGAGGACAAAAGGAAAGCGGCGCGGCCGGCAAATAAAAAGAAGAAAGGAAAACAGAAAGAGGAGCGAGGTACGGGCATGGACCAATGGAAATTGGCTCGCTGCTCGGTGTAGAACGATGGTCCGGCATCCAATAGTATCCGCGGGTACAGATCGATAGTCGGCTGGATGTGGAGCACAGGTCCTGGCCGACGCGACGCCGACGCCGACGACGCCACGGCCCGCCATCCTGCAAAAGCGCTCGAAAAGCGGTTTAGCGAGTCGCGCAAGCATCGCCTGGAATCTCTCTCCCTCTCTCCCTCTCTCTCTCTCTCTCCCTCTCGTTATGCGTATCTCCGACGGGAAAAATATTTATCGAACCTCGCGAGAGCCTCCTCTCGCCGAATCCCCGATAGTTATGATTAGGTTGCCGCCGAATGCCCATCGCTGTACTCGAATTTCCCGCAGTCGGAATTATCAACCCCCACCGGGAAACGATACTGACAAAATACGCTGCCATCGGTTCTTATTTATTCCAGCGACAATGTGTGTTATCAGTAGACTGCGGATCTTTAGGCAAAATAAAAATTTTCTTCGTCAATTACAAAACACAAAAACCATATAAAAATTTTTTTCTATCTTTAACATCGTTAATAATTTGGAAATAATATATGGTTGTTCTTAAATTGCCCTGTGTTTAATAAATAAATAAATAAATGCATTAAATCCCCAGTCTAGTTATCACGAAGATGTGCTACTATTCTGTCGTAACCCCCCGAGGACTGTCTGGAGGAGGAGTATCTAATTCCTGAAGGTGCGAACGTACAATTCAACCCAGCAGAAAATTTGTATCACACCCAGCATGTTCCTCTTCGTTTAATTCCTACAGTTCTTCAGTTAGTAATCTTGTATCGGAGTAGCTTGATTCAAAGATGAATTCGAAAATGATATATTGTTGATTTCACCCATTATTTAACACTGCAACACATAATCTAGTTTTCACAGGAAAATATCCTGAGCAAAACATCCGAGTCTGCAAAGGGTGGACCCTTACGTGGGCAATACGAATTAGCAATTTTGAAGGTTCAACCCTTATGTCGATACTCAGGTCGCTACTCAGGTTCAATACGCGTTAATTAACTAGCAAAAAAAAAACGAGCGCTAGTTTATTTTATATCGCCACAGAAAGAATCTTCACTCCAGTCGAAGGAATCCATCCTCTGAAAGAGTAGTTGTCGTTCGATTTATCCCGATTGATTATTTTCAAACCGATCAGGAAACGAAACGATCATTATACGGATATCCGCGCAGATGGGGCCACGCCTAATCGCGCTTTAATTCGAAATAAAGTAAACAGCGGCGCAGTCGAAAATGCAAACGTCATTATGACGTTAAAGGCTAAATTGTTTGCCGGGTACACGCGAACGCGCGTTCTCCACGCGGTCCACCGCAACAATTTCCACGTTTTCCCCGGTAATTTCGAATTTAATTGGCCACGGCTGCGAACACATCGACATGCCGATGTATGGTCGATGCATGTCGTTGTGTCTCACGCCACAGTTTCCTCGTGTATACCGGTGTCTCCTTGGGCATCGACGCTCGCCGCGTTCTCGCCCCCGGCGATCCTGACGCGTGACACATTATTATGACATGGTAATTCGAATTTAAAATGGGCAATTAATTAACCGATGCGACCACCGATCTTCCTACCTACCCGCACCACTTCGCTGTATTACCGTTCGTTCGTGAATACTTTATGCTTGTTTCATATGTTACACCGTCATGTAAACTAGAATTATCACACTCTGCGGCTTGCCAGGGATTTTAACCTGTCGCTTAACCATGACTTCAAACATCTTGTCGGGATAATGGTAGAGCTTAATAAATATCTTTTACGTGAGTTATGGTATTCATTTTTGAATGTCACTTATACAAAGGATGCATTTCTCACTTTTCTCTCAACAAGAATTTTTTCTCACAAGACTTTCTAACTTCCGTTTTGGTGCAGCACTTTTGCAGAAAGTTTTCGCTGTTAACCCTTTGCCCAGCAACCATGTGTGAGACTCGTGTTGAAGATTTTTAACAGTCTAATAAATATGTATGTTATTAATCTCCTTTGAACCGAGGTGAAACTCTATTTTGGTTTTGTTAATGTATAGTTATTGAAGAACATATAGGCATACAATAGATATCAATTTTCTCCTTCTTCAAGAAATTAGGAACTACGAAGAAAGTTCTAATCGTTGAAACCGTAAAACGCCTAGTGAACGTAAAAATAGGACTCTTGAGGGTGATTGCGGCCTAGATTGATCTTTTATCTACCACTTTTGCTAGAAAGAGAAATGAGAATCCTGGAAATCCTGGAAACGAGTCTACACCACTGCCGGTCGAAGATCGAGGGTAGCATCCCTAGCTCCACTTTCTCCCAAGGAAATTGATTCCGACTTGGCGGGCCGGGTTCGGGCCGAAAAGCAGCCCGCAAACATTTCCGCTGCGCCGTTCGTCGGCGTCTCTGTTCGTGGTTCGTGTTACAGCGGTTCACGGGTGAGCACACCCGCCACGCGTGCATAATGGCGTGCAAACGGAGAGGCCGTGGGCTCCAAATAGCATTAAGTCATTGCCGGTGGCCAGTCGTGCGCGTGATATCCTCCTGTCGCCTACCGATTGTATTGTTGCACGTCGAGCAAGAACGATCGCACTCTCGCACTCGCGCTCGCATTGTGCCCGATGCACCTTCAGGGCCCCGCGGCTCTGCAACCTAGCCGGGGAGATCCTCCTCCTACCGGCCAGAAAGATACACAATGAGAAACGGACAATGAGCTCATTGTTTCGAATTCGTGGCCGCTAGTTACGCCGTATTTGCTACCGTGAGAAGCCGGCACCGCGCCGATGCTCGATCGACTTCTATTCTTCACGTCGGATTAAATTGTTCTCTATTGGGCCCGTCCTCGGACAGCTTTGAACCCCGTCGACGCTGCCGCGCCTCATTGATAGCGTCGATGCACCATGGAACCTCATTTCCTTTGTTTAACAGCCTATTTCAGTATCGATCGCATGAAAATTGAACTGTTTTCTTTTAACTGTCTTTCTTAGATCTTTTCTTTTCGTGAAACGTTGCCGTATTATTTAATGGCGGAAGATTCGGATGCAATCTGAGCTTATAGAATGGCACTGTCCTTGCAGAACCAGTAGAAAATTTGCCACATCAGGTAGATGAGGGTGAAATTCAATTTCGAGATTCAATATGAACGAAGTAGTCCAGCTGGTTCTGCAAACTTTATTATTGTTCTAAAGGAGATTCATTTTCGGGAACGTGTTAATATCCTTTGCACTCGGAGCTACTTTGACTCCAAAACCAACTTACTGCGATGATTTTATACAAAATAACTTTCCTTTAATCGAAGATTTTTGGACTTCAATTTTCTAGAATGTCGGGAACAATCGCCGAGAGATGCGCGTGACAAAATGACGAGTACAGTGGCCGAAGGCTAAAAGAGATCGACGGCCCCGTCGATCTATCGTTTCGGCGGCAATATAACGGGTGCAATTCCGAGAAGAGTAGTCCATTCGACGGTTTAATGGCATTCGGTGTCAGAAATTTCGTGGGACGTACGCGCGTGTAAACAGGCACGGTGTCGGGCAACATACCGTACGGGGGTTGAACACCCTAAAATTAGCCCCGGAGCGAGACGCGACGCGTACACGCGGCCGAGCATGATCGGACGCGGACGCGCGGCCCCCGAGACCCACACGCGTTGGAGAGCGTGAAAAAATGCTTACATTATCATCCGTAATTTCGTAAACACACCGCGGGTAGTACAAGTCGGACTATGGGGACCCGCTGGTGCACTCGTTGCGGGTGGCCCAAAAAGGAACAGCAGCGCGGCTTCCGCAGCGCCGGGGCTTTTCACACTGAGAAGTGGGTCGCCCACGACACGAAAATCTACTCTTGCCTCGCGTCTTCACGACTAGAGCTCGTTTTCTACTCGCGTTCTCGCTCTGTCTGCTTGCCCGATCAAAATGATTCCTCTTTCTATAAGCGGGCTGAACATTTTCGTCCCATTTCATTCGCTAGATACACGACCAGAAAATTGTTTTTCTTTTTATAGGTGGACTGTCGATTTTCTTCACGTTCTTGTTGCTTGGATTGCCGACAGTACTAGCTTGAAATTATTATGGAAAAATTCTTTTCTCTGTATAAGTGGACTGAATATTTTCTTCGCTATCTGAATGCCAATACGCTTGAAATTGATAAATTGAATTGATCACTTCGTCGTACGTAGTAAAAGATCGATAAAATAACAAGGTAGACAGTTATTTTTCGATGTCTTTTTATTGAAATTGATGAGTTAACATTTACATCTTAAGTTTCTCGGTTATGTGTTCCGCATTAAACAAATAAAAGTCACGCAGTTTCGGGCAAATTTTCCTACAAATAACAGAACAGTATAACTTATTTCGGGAAAACTGTGACAGATCGACACGAGGATCGGATGAGAGTTAAATAAAATTTTTGCCCAACTCTGTCCGTAGCCTTGTGCAATGAAATTATGATGACGAGATATCTCGTCCATTGTAGCGAAAGGGTTAATAATCCCGAGAAAAATGATTAGATCGCTGGGGGTGAATTGTAGGTCCATTGACTTTAGCCGTGGACCATGGATTTCCAGAAATTAGTAATTAGAATAAGTTGTGTGTGTGTGTGTGCACTTGAAAATAAATATATGATGTTTCAGCAATTTCGAGGAGAGGGAACGCTTCGGGCCAAAAAGGGTTAGTGTGCTCATTTTGAAAGCGTGGCCACCGCAAGAAAGCCATCGTCCGCGTGGTTGTCGGAGCGAAGAGGAGGATTCATCCACGCAACAATTAGTCTGGAAAGGATCGGTCCGATCGGCCGGGGATCCCCCTGGAAAAGATCATCGTGCTGACACAGTGGAGGCGAGTGTACACACGGACTCATTCACCGATTTCACGGTAAATCGAGCGTCCCTGAACCGTTCTGGGTCTGGTGCGCCCTTACGCAAGCCCATTGTGTACGAGTGCCTCCTGCGGTGTCACGGTAGAACGAGAACGGGCCGCGGATTGGTCCCGGCAGGTCGTCTCCTGTCTTCGAAATAGCATTACAGAACAACCATAATGGCTCAATCGGTGCGTCGTTGATATGGCTTAAGCCTGCCGGCGAATCGGTGTACTAGGAATCCCTGCTCGGCACCAGAACCCCAGCCGAATAATGGGAAACGAATAAAACTGGCAAACGTATTCCTCTATCCATTAAGGCGATACCACAAAGGAGATTATGTGTCTTTCAGAAACGGGATACATACTGTGCAACCCCCATTATGCGTTGTGAAAATCTTTATTTCGCACAAAGATCCGCTGTCTAATCATAACCGTTGTTCTTATCGATGTAATATTTTCTATGAGAACGTGAAGAGCATGAAGAGTTTGTTAGTATATTTATTATTTTTGAGCGATCTATTCGGAGGAAGTCTACAAGTTTCAGTCCATTAACGAGGCAATATAGATCGCCGGAAGATTTATTTTGATCTGTCGCTGGAGCATCGAATAATCCGAACCGGTCGTCCCCCTTGTAAATTGTTACGTTTTAACGTTTTAAGTGGAAATAAAAATAATCGGTAGCAGGCCAGCGCAAATAAGCTGCCGCTCTCTCGCTCTTCCTCTCTCTTTCTGTCTCCTCGAGCCGTGCACGATTATTATCGGAAGCTGTACACAGATAAGGGCCGGCGATAGGGTGGGCGCAGGGCGATGACGGTGATTTAATATTTTTCTTGTTATGAGTATAAGCTCGCCAGTTTATTCTGAAAACAGCAGGCCAAGCACCGCTCCGTGTCCTCGCGCAAAACCACCTGCGCCAACCGAATCACCATCGGCCCCCGGTATCAGCCGGGTCCGTTCTCGATCTTCACTTATTTACCCACCTATTTACCCGTTGACTTTTCCGGCTTTTCTGTTATTCCTAAATGTTTCCCCGCGCGATTGATACATTTTCCCCGGGCACGGATTACAGGCGCTGCACGCGTCGAAACTGCCTCGGAAGCGAACCGGAAGCTCAGGCTCCGGATTTGTTTGTCGACGCTGAAGTTCGACGCTGAAGCTTCATTAGTTAGATTATTGTTAGATTGTCAGGTCAACCTTTTCGGTGCTGTTCGTATTAACCTATCTGTCGTTGATTAAACAATCCATAATGAATGCTTTTAGTGTTGATATCCTTTTCCTTTAAATATCTCGAAACAAGAAATACCAGATCATTCAGAAAGTTCGATGTTGAAAACATCCGTCCTTGATGCGAACATACTATACATTACAAATCGATCTGTCAAATTGCTTGTTTCAGACAGCTGATTAAAGTAGACGTGTTTGCTTTGGTTAGAAAAATGGAAAACTTGAAGAACCGCGCAGTCATTGAATATTTATATAAAAAAGGATTAAGCGAAAAGGAAATTTTTGATGAGACGGCCCGGCGCGCCAACTGTCTATTGGTCGACTGTGCCAACTCGCGTCTAGGTCGCGCTCTGATTGGTCCGTGTCTTTCGTTAATAACTACTAAACAAAGCCGCGGATAACATTTTTGCAAAGGAAAATGTTGCTTTAAATGACGTCAGGAACCTCCCATTTCCGGCTGTTGAAGGAATCTTGGGACACCTATTTTCATAAAAGTTCGTAGTTCATTAATTGTTTAGCAAAATTCTACGTACCTCCATCACAACTTTTATATGCATCATAAATCCCAGAGCGGTCCACGACGATTATCAGAACTCAAATCGATAGTTATCTCCGATGTTGTTCCAGGGCAGTATCACGAACGCGAAATTGCATGGCAGCGAAGCCAGCCGTGGTTACGTTCGGTCACGCACTGAGAATATTTTGTCAATCGTCGACGGTGCTCGTTAGCGGCATCCGTCAGAGACGCGGACGCGTCTCGGCGCCTTGACTTCTCGAAATAATCGCGTAGACGCATAGAAACTGCTTTTTTCTTGTTCTTCCTCCGCGCTCTTGTTCCCGGGACTTGCATACGATCGTCATGCAGGTTGATTCTGCTGTGGACGCGACACTTCATCTTTGCACCTTCGGGAGCTGTTTTCACTCAAACTTTGTGTTTCAAGATGGACATTCAAGATGGAATAATCTCTTAAAAAGAATTTCCTTCAAAATTGTAATTAATGTTCTCAGGAATTGCGAATAAGAATAACTGATTACTAGACTGCGGATCATTATGCAAAATAAAAATGTTTTGCATTGATTTTGGGAAGCAGGAATAATGTAAAAATTGATTTCATCTCTTAACGACTTTATTATATTACAAGCAAGATTATGACATACTTGAATTTTTTAAATCTTTTACTGTTTATATTTCGTGCAACCAATTTCTTCATAAATGCATAAAGATCCAATCGTTATTAAACGAGATAAATGAACAGTTTCGATTGGGGGAATCCGTATTAATGAACATCTTGTTAAATGAAAAAATACCCTTGGCTACAATATTGTTTGAATTCCCAGTTTTTGTATTTTTAAATAATCTTCTAATTAGCGACATTTTTATGGTTACCAGTTCGTTATTCAATGTGCCGTGCAACATTAACAATGGTAGTGAATCTGTTGGGTAGAGCGTTATTTTCGTGCGGTAGTTGTATTGGGTACTATTAATAGGACCACCAGTTTTTCTCGTTGATTGTTCGAGGCTTGCGCACACGTTTTGTTTCGTTGCTCTCTAGTGAATGACTCTAAGAGCCGGACAATAGAAGACGGTAAAGAAGTCAGCGCTCCACGTGCGCAGAAGGTGTTGAAGTAGGTATGCCAAGTTAAATATACGCGTAGGACGCGGAGGCAGGACAAAAAGCACTTCCTCTTGTCCGACGAGTACACTTTGAGGAACGTGGAACGTACGAAGGAGCCGAAGCAAGAACCTTTGTTCCTTCAGGGATGCACACTACTTTTTCAGTAGACATATTCCCTTTTATTGTTTGGTTGCAACATACTCTCCGGTATGCTAATTTCACGATACCTTTATAACCGAGGAAACGAGACTGAATTTAATCATTCTTCTATTAAGGGGGCACTTGATGAACCTAACCCGGATGCTCTATTTTAATTTTATAGGTGGTTCAGACTCACCGATATTTCACTCAATTAAACAGCTACGAATTCACATTAACCCAAAATATGTAGATAAAAAGCAGTAATAATTTTGTGGCCAACGTCTACAACACACTAGCACCAAATCTAAAAATGGAACTTGTGAGTTGTAGATCGTCAATCTGTATTAATCCTTCTCGCGAATATTCAATCCTCCGAGTGAGCGTCGGTACCAAGACCAACACAGCCGGTCCTGCTTCGCCATGGGGAATTTAGCGGCCGCCAAATTAATACGAAATGGAAAGATGACGTCGCGCATGATTTCCGCGGAAACGAATAGATCAAGGGGGCCCGGTGGAGAACCTGTCGTTTCAACAAAGGCCCTAGGTGTAACACGTCCCTGTTCGTCTTGGACGAGCACCTCGGCTGTAACCGCTTCTTGTTGATCCTGGCAATGAGTTCTGTTAACACAACACAAGTTGTCGTGGACGCCGTTGAATATTAAGAACATATTATGACAGACACGCCAGACGGGGATCAGGGAAGCTAGATAGACAGCGTCCCTCTCGGACGTCATAATTCCGTGACGGATCATGAACCGCACGACAGCCAATTATAAAAAGATCAATTTTCCCCCGGTGATCCAGACAGCTGAACGCGATTTACGATCGGGGTGCTAGTTTTCCCTCTCTATCTCTCTCGCGGTTGTTTGAATTTCATCGATTCACACGCGCGCTCGGCGCACTTGCCGGTGCAAGGGGATCCACTAATAACACGGATCAACGGGAATCTCGGCGTCTATCAGAATCAAAGATCTCCCTTCGGAAAAGTCGATACGTCAACAAACACGGCGTCAATCGCGTTCGCCGTTCGCGGATTTTGCACGCGCCGGTGTTACACCGAGGAGGAATTTTTTGGCCCGAATGTGGAAATCAGAAACGCATGGACTCATATTGGAAGTGGGTGTGTGTGTGATTTTTAACCGACTTCGAAAAAGGAGGAGGTTACTCAATTCGATCTGTATGTGCCTTTTTTTCGCTTTTTTCTAAAACTAAAAAGTATTAAATAATTTCCTTTTGATTTGTATGAATACACACCAACTGTTAATAAAATTGATGAAAATAAAATACTTTGATTATAGTTAAAGAAAATATGAAATAATTGACTTTTTGGAGAAGAATTGTGTGTCATCGATAGACAGCGATCTTTATGCAGAATAAAAATTTTCTGCCTGAATTGCAACAAACTTATTTTCTTTCTTAACGTGTGTTTAACAGGTTGAAAATAGTACAACAGTATTTTAAAATTTTTCTCATATTCCCACTGTTTTAAATTACACCTACCCAGTTTTACCATAAATTCATAAAATCCGCAGTCTAGCCATCAATTATGTATGTGGAATCTATGATCAATTAAAAAAAAAGCCTGCCCGGATTAGGCAACGTTCCTGCATGGGAAACGAACGGTTACGAGGTGGTGTGGGGTTGCTAGTGAAGATGTCGGAGGTTTACGAGGTCAGACCACGAACGAGGTGTCGAGACAGCTTTTTGCCGGGGCATTCGGCGATCTTTTGCGAGGCGTTCCCGGTCGCGGCCAATAATAGAGCAATAAAAAAGCCCATCGGGCCGCTGCACCGTGTTTCAAAGCGACGGTAATGGGGCTTGAAAGCCCCCGGCCCTAGGAAAAGGAAGTAAAGGGAGGAACGGGGTGAGGCGACGTGGTGTCGGCGAAGGGAAAAAAGCCGAGGGAAGAGACGAGAGACATTCGTCTTCGAAGGCGTTCAACCGTTTGATAGCGGAACCACCCAGCGTTTGCACTGCTTGTCTTCTCAAGAGGAAATCGGCTGCGACCACCGGAACTGTTTTCAAAGTGACAACCATAACTGTCGTGGATTTTCACGCGTGCCGCGGTGGATCTACATAAACAAGCATTAGGGCAACTGTATCGAACCCTTCTCTCGCATAGCGTGTAACTACTTTCTACAAGATTATATAGACTAGCGTGAAGAACTCCCGAAAAAATTGAATAAATCGAGTGTTTCCGGTTTGAACCGAGCACCAAGCTGACCGACAAAGCTGTGGAAGTCTCGACGAGATAAATGAACATGTTTATACAAATGGAGCTTGGTTTCTCGATCATTTGCTTCCTGAACGAGGGTCGCCAACGGCACTTTCCTTTTCGGCTAAAATCGGTGGGCGGATCGTAAAGCAGGAATCGTTTCCGCTCCTCGTTAACACCTAGCAATTTGCCGCTGACGAGCGCACCAGACTAAAACTGAAATAATAAGATCGAGATCCACGATACCCTGCACCAGTAAATCAAATAAAAATCTAATCCAATCTACAATTAATTTTTCCAAGGTTTATCAAATATAAAACCACGAAGAGGTGACACAAAATTAATCACTAGACTGCGGATCGAAAAGTGAGTAGATGAAATTCAAAATTGTTGGAGAATTTAAAAAATGGAACATGTCAATATATTAAATAACATTCAATTCAGTTTCCCTTTTTTGGCAATCGATGCAGTCAATCTGTCAACTCCCTAACTTGGATTTAAGACTGTTTGGTAAAATAGTAAAAATAAGCAGAATGCTACTGGAACTAAATAAAAAGAAAATTGAGAAAAACTCTGGTTACTTGGAATAGCAACAATGCGTGCCGACCGAACGCATAAAGAAGTCCAAAATGGTGACTGCAAGCGATCCTTCGTCCTCGCCGCTGCTGGCAACGTCTTTGGAGCTGAATTATTCAGGTAGTTAGTGCCAGGGCGTTACAGTAAATTTCCGGAAATAGTGTCGGGGCACGTAGGAGACACACGATACCCCGTTCCCTCGATCACGGGCCTTCCCGATCGATCACGCGGCTCAATGCGCAGCCGTGATCCAGACGGCGTTTCGGGAGTCCTTCGTCGATCCATCGGTCAAGTCGTTGACATGTTGACGAGGCGCAAGGAACGTCTGGCGTCACGTAAAAAAGCCGTTCGTCTTCGGGAACGCATCCACCCACCGTCGACAGGTCTGACGCCTTCCGAGGGCCTGATGTGGGGTCCCCGTCACTATAACCACGCGCACAGACACGCACACAGAACCGAACGGTCGTCTCAAGGGTCTTCAACGACCTGGCTTCGGCTTTCGAAATTTAATAGACGTTAATCGCGAACGGCTGGGTTAATTTCTGTAATTGGGCTCGCTCAGTGGCTGTGGTTTTACTCCAACCTCATTCGTGTTTGCTTTGATTGATCTTTTTAAATGTGTCTTTATCTTGAACATTTTGTAGATGCATTGTCTCGAACATTTCTTTTCTTGTATGGAGAACGTTCCAACAAAACGTTTGATTTTACTGATCCTTGCAAACGTGTCTTTATGTTGAACTTCTACATTCTTGTCTGAAAGAAATTCTATGAAATCTTGATTTTTTTCAGCTTTGTAGATGTCCTTGTCTTGAACATTTTCCTTCTTGTCTGAAGAACATTCCAACTAATTTAAGTACGATTTTACTTTCATATAAAGCACAGAATGCAGTATAAACACAAAAAGCGAGAAAATATTTTGCTGTACGAACGATTTCAATAAATGAAAATAAGAAGGAAAACTCTTTGAGATCGTTCACGTTATTTTCCCCAGAAACCTTCGAACGCCAGGAACGTAGAAAAATCCTAATGGTAACGTTGCACTGACATTCCAGCAGCCCCCAGAGGCTCGCCCCTCTCGTGGTAACAGGGAGGAAAGAATTCGAAGAGACCCCGCGCGAGATCCGATGCGAAGATACAACCAATCATCGCCGTTAATCGAATCAGTCGAGATTCTTCGCTCGTAAGACGGTATTGTTTACGGGACGTGGCCGTGTCACCTCGTCTCGGAATGAGATCGCATAAATAGCTGCCCGGTGCGTGGCAGCATCCTCCACGTAGCAGCTAGTCATCCGTGAGACTCATTGTCAGCTTCGGGTTCAGCTTCGTTCTCTGTCTCTTGTGGTTCTCGTTCACCGAGGAATCCTGGAGCAGCGAGCGTGTGTCACTGTTCTGACGCAGCAACACGGGGCAACGTGTGATCCAGGATGAACCAGGGGGGTAACAAGGAACCAGTTGGAAAGTGAGAAGAATAAAGAGAGAGAGAGAAAGAGAGGAAGGGAGTAGTCAGTCTCATTGTCCGTTCGAAAAATGACCACACGGATTTTTCTCTCGGTTCCATTGAGCCTGGAGAGCCTCGAGAGACTCGAGTCACTCTCTCTCGCTTCTCTCTCTGCACCCGTTCTCCACCTCACGTCCGTTCATTCATAATACCATTCTCGAGTGGACGGCAGTCAGGCAGGCGGGCCTCGAAGTGGACCGGATGGTATTTCGTTTTTTGACAGGCAGCGTTGATCCTTCTTCGGTCGAGCCACGAGTGCCGCTGATTCTGCCGCGACCGAGTGCCCGGGAGCCCCGGGATTTTGCTTATTGTATAAATAATCGGTACCTGATAGACCGTGGACCAGTGAGTCGTCGAATCGACGGGGTTTATCGCTGCGTCGCGATCGTCGTTCCGACGGGACGCGCCCTACTGTGCTAGCCTGACGAAATCGGTCTGCTACTCCCTGGCACTGGTCTCGGTCAAGAAACCATCATTTCTTGGACCTCGATCACTATCTTCGCTGTTTTCTCAATTCCCTAAATCTTCAGGGACCATAGCATGATTGACCACTAAGAACTTGAAGAAAATTGAAGATGGAGGTCAAAAATTTGTCCAACTATAAGCAATGGGAATTTGTTGGAGCAAGCTGACTACGAACGGCAAGTACAGGTGTACCCCATGCCTAATTCGAAAATGCCATAGGGCATTAAATATATCGCTTTCACGGTCAACATTAGGGGCCAACCAGGCGTCCGTGTATTCTTAACGCCGAATCGTGAGTCGCCTCGCAGCGGCTCAAAGTGATTCAAGTGGCTCCGCGAGAGAGCAAATATTTGAGGAGGAAAGATGAATTCCAATGGAATTCCACGGTCCCCTTGCAGACATCACGGCACCATGTTGCGGGGATCGTTGATGGCGTCGAGTCGTCGAAATCGCGAGGTGGGCCGCGTTCTTTGATAAACAAACAACGGTGATCTCTGCATCTAAATATAATATAATAAAATATATATACACAGGCAACAAAGGTGGATGAAGATTCCAGGTGTTGTTCTCACCTGTTGCCAAAGAAACTCACATGTGGTTTGATTAGATGAGAAAATTTAATGAGAACATTGTTCGTTTAACAACGAAAAATAGTTTCACTTAAAATAAAAGTAAAGTATTCCAAGATGGACTACACTATTCAAAGGTTTTTTATCATTATCATTTTTGATTGCGATGAGTTCCTCACAATGTTAGGAGCATCCGAACGTTCGCGCAGTACTTGATCAACTGCTGTAATTAATTTCACAGTCGTCGGTCATCGGTGATCCTCATGACGCCAGAAGCAAGTCGAGTACCAGTCATCGGTGATCCGAACGGCAGCCGACGTGTTAAAAGATCTTATCAGGAAGAGCTACTCGTAATTAGATGTTCCGAGCTTATGTGTTTATTTATATGAAACCACCTCTCTGTGGATATCTAATAAGTAAACTGCTGATCTTTATGCATTTATAGCAAAATTGAGTAGATGAACTATCTTTTGTGATCGATGCAGGCCATTTTTATTTTGCAGAAAGATCCGCAGTCTAGTGATAAGAAAAAAACGTTGTGCACACCGAATAGGTACACTCAATTGCAAAATGATAATGTTATTAATTTTCTAAATGTTCAATTTAAAAGTTCACTCGGTGGTTAAAACGTTGAACAATGTTAATCGCCGGCGGATAAATCGTGAATAGCAAAATAAAAAGCAGGTCATTTGCGCACTCCGGTGAATTCTAGCGCCAGAATTTGGCACCGAGGACAGCCAACAAAAATTCCTTACGGGTCGGCTTGATAATTCCGTTTAGCAGGGATTGATCGTCGTGAATTCTTGGACGGGGTGGCGCAAGACTCGGCAAACGCGATTCAAAGAGGGACAGGCCAGGCAGCGTTTCGTGCAACAGCGCCGTTAAACTTTCATTTTGTAGCGTACTCTGTTACTCATTTGCTCGGACACCGTGCATTCCGATTGAACCGGGCTCCATAAAACAGAGGGCTTTCATCGGATACAACAGCCGGGCCGCCCGGCCGAAAATCACGGCGGACTATTTTCGAAAGACGGGGCGGCGGTTTTAAAAAGCCCGCCAATCGGCGATACCGGGCCGCCGAGGCTGTCGTTTGGATCGCCGGTCTTTGTCGTCGAATTATTTTAGCGGCCGATATTTCCATCCGTACTGCCACCTAACCGGGGCAAGCAGCCAAAGTCAACAGAGCAGCTCGGGCCTCCATCCGCCTCCGCAACCCTCGCTTTCTCCCGCGAACATACTTCCAGAACCATATCACAGAATTCGTGGATCGCGGGACGCTCGCGCACCGATCTATGAATATGTCGCTGATGGAACGGGATCATTCGATTCGACCGATCTCAATTAGGCGGAAGTGTTCATTAACGAGTCAGACTCGTGATGAAGATTTTAACCAATCCTAACAAATATGAATGTTACGCGTTTCTTTTTACATGAAATAAAATTTGATCCGCTTCTTATCGATGTGAAGCCATACAAAAAATACAAATTTTCTTTTCTCTTCTACGACATTTTTGGGGTAAAGTCGTTTCAATCACTGTAACTCTAAAGAAAATGTTACGGCAAGGGGTTAATCTCTACTACTTTAGACTTCACTGGTTTAACAATTAATTATACGAATTTTTAGAAATCGTTTCTTAGGCTGCACTACTTTCACTGAATTAACAACTAACGATTTTTGAAAAAGATTCTTTCACCTGCATAACTTTGGGCCGGATTTCTAATTAATGATCAGATTTTTTAGAAATTGTCTCTTGATCTGTGCGTGTGGTTAAACGGTTTAACACGGTGTGGTTAAAAAATAGGTTAAGATCCATCTGGCGAACAGGGATCGAACATTTCGGTGGCAGCTTGTGCATCGATCGGCGACCGTCGAAAATAGCGTTGCATCTTGTCGCCGTTAGATCGGCGGGCATCTGAGAATAGAAGGACCCGTCGCCGCGGTCCGCGTGTCCTGCTTCTCCGTCGCTACGTCGACGTCGACGACGACTCGGATCCGCTGGCCATCCATCGGCATTCATAAATCGGTCGTTCGCCGTGTTCCCGCGCGGGAACAGAGAAAGCAAACAAGTGATAAATCAACGATAAAACGTTCTGTCGATCGACGAATCGACCGGAAGAATAATAGATTGCTCGATGATGGCACCGTACTATAGGTGCCAAGCCGTCTAGTTAGAGAACGGTGGAAAGAAAAATAAAACTGGCCCCGCATTCAGCCATGAAACCGTTTTACAATCCCTCCCTGGTTAATAAGATCTTCTCCCTCCAATCTTTTATATACCACAGTCGGTTAGTTCCTAAATGTGTCTCAGATATATGTGAAAATAATTATGAAACTGGTCTAAGTCAGTGGCGCACTCAGGATTTAATCTTGGGGACGGCCGAGTTGGACGGATAAAATTTTTTTTAGCCAAAGTATCTGGCAACGGTACCTAGGGCTGTACCACGATTTTAATTTTGGAAGCTACCAATTTTCCAGCGGGGGGAAGTGGCCCCCTGTCAACCCCCCCTGGATGCGCCACTGGTCTAAGTCATATATCTCTTGTTTCGAGAATATTAACACTGCATGAATTCCATATAATGTTGAAATAAGAAGCTCATAACTATAAATAAATACGATAAACTCATTTTTTTTTTTAATTTGGACTTAGACCACTTTCATAATTATGGGCACGTATGAAAGTTCTTGGGTCATTGTTGCTTTGGTTTTAATTATGATGGTCAATATAATTATCCTACGAGTCACTCTCTAATAAATTATATATTAAATGACAAGTGTACTAAAATTGTGTAATAATGTTTAATATCTGACTTTTCCAGCCCCGAGAATGATGAACGACGCGGCCACGTACAATGCGTTACGAATCATTTCATATTATACAATAAAGAGACACCTCGTACCAGATAATGCTCAACGAATTTGCGCCAAGTGTGGAAGATTAGGGGACGGTGAAAGCCGCAAGGAAAGGCGAACGAAAGGACACGGGATGGTAAGTAGTCCCGGGAACGTGGGAAAGCTGGTGGAGTACGGACCACGAAGACGCCCGGTGACCATTCACCTGTCAACTAGCCATCTTCTTCTTCGTGTTCTTGTTGGTGTTGCCGATCGCGCCACGGTGGCACACCATCATCGACGCTGGCCATCGACGTTGCTCACGTAGTCGCGCCTACCAAAACATCCTCGACGATCCTCCATTTGACTCGCCATTCATCGCCGGTGAAACAGCTTAATATAATCCTATTTAAGGAGCTGGCATTGTGACCGCAGCCGCCACCGCAGACGCTACGTGACCGAAATTATTTACTCGTTTATTAGATGTCGCTGACTGGATCTGCCGGCCACCGAAACCGCCATTGTACGCGGCCATTGTCGCCTCGAGGACTCGCGACCCTTCGAAAAAGTTAATCTTCGAAATGATTCAGGTCGTTCCGAAAGTAATTTCGTTTTTCGTGCAGAGACGGCATTGCTTCTATTTTTTATTACTTAACTGACTTAAATGACTTTTCGAACGACCAAATAATTTCCAGAACGAAAAGTTTCACCGGACTTGGACCAATTTGAACAACGGAAAGTGGATACTGGTGAAAATATAGTTCAGAAATGCGTGACGATTGTTCGAAGGGATTTGCAGCGGTACCAAGTTTTTCGTAGCCATCCACCGAAGATTAAACCTGGAATTAATTTCACCCCCGACCTGTTTCATGTATGTTCCCGGGGAACGTGCGGCGCTAGTAGAAAATTTATACGAGATTCGAGGAGTTTGCGCGAGGATGAACCTCGTTCGCTCTGCTGGCTCGGAAACCGCAGGATCACGAATCTCGAGGAAATCTTGTTTTCTGTGATGACATTTCGTATACTCGCGTGTGCGTACGCGGGCGGCCATGTTTCCGAGCACGCAAATGTCTCCTGTATGATATTTATTTGTTGACATTGGGGCTTGTAAAGCTTGTAATGTAAATACGCTTAAGGGATGTGTACCTTTTGATACCGACTTAATATGTATTCGGAGCATAAGATACGCGTGCTGGAGCCAAAACAAATAGAATTTTTCGATAAACGGATAAAATACACCGCCTAGTTAACGATATTAACACGTTTAAATCGTACCACCGATGGTACATGCTGACATATTTATTTAATGTGCTAAAAACATGTATTTTATAACAAGTTTAATACTGTAACATATACATATTAAATGATTGCATAAGTTCGTGCCCGATTTGAAAATAAAATTGAACGGTTAAATTTTAAAGATTGGTTAAAGATTTGGCTAAAAAGATGGGTTAAATTAAAATTACAAAATGGTTAAATTTTCTACAATTAGAAAAGAATGGTGACTGTATATATAATTGATTAATAAAGTTTTATTTTCAAATCGGGCACGCGTGCGTGCACTTATACAATCATTTAATATTTTCAACAAAAGAATGAGGAATTATAAACAATGCAGTACAGTGACTCCTTTACTCCTTTGAAGCGAATCAGAAAACAAATTCCGAACCGTGAAATTCGTTTTTTAATTGCCAGAATCGGAGCTTTGTCGGTATATATTTGACAGAAGCGAAGATAAATGTGTGCTAGGGCTTGTGTACAGCATAGGCATTCAGCTATTTGTGAGTGATAAATTTTCCATGAAAATAGAAGGTTTATTTGAATTTTCCTCTCAAATGAGCATTCGAATGGTTTTTCGACTAACGCGGAAAGCGCTGGAACGCATGAACCGCGTATAATAAGTCCAGACCTTACTATATAGAACAAACCCACATAAGTTTGTTCAATTGTCGAGCAAAAACGGCTCGGCACGGAACGTGTTAAAACGGGAATTTATTTGAATAAATTCCGCAAGTCAAATTGTTTGCAAAACGGCTATCGGATAGATTTCGCCTTTTTTTCTCGAACCGTGAATATCTTGGAATGCACAGTGTTTTCGTGAGCGAGTAATTTCCCAACGTTTTCCGGTTCTCCGGGAGAAGAGGTGATTTCTGGTGAAGCCTGTCGAAGGTACTTAAATAGAGTCATATCATTGCCAGAGACCGATTAGGTGCAATCGAATTCCAGGATCGGTCTGTCGGCGAAGTTTACACTCAGCTCGGGGCATAGCTTTGCTATGTTAGGTGGGGCCAACGTAAGCAAACCTCTTGAGACGAGACACATGTGGCCAACAATGGGCCGAATAGCGCGGAAGGTTACATGTGTAACGTAAGATAAGGACCGGAACCGGATGCCGGGAATTAAAGACAAAGGTTCCTGCGGCAGCGGCGCGAGCCTTCCAGGAGCCGAGTGACCGATAAATAGCCTCTGGTCCTGCACCTTCGTCCTTCCACGCATTCCCTTCACCGAACAGTCCAGTATTCCATGACTCGAAAACCCAAGAAACTTCATTTTTCAGTGTTATAAATTCTTTCAACCCTTATGTAAATCCCCAAAATTTTCGACGATGCTCAATGATGTACTGTGTAGTCAAATTTCAATTTATTAGAAAAATGAGTAGGTGTAATTTAAAACATTAGAGACATCAGAAGAATTAAAAACTGCTGTTGTATTATTTTCAGCCTATTAAACGTAATAGGAGAGGAAATAACTTTCCCAAGTTTCTCGCAGTTCAGGAAAAAACTGTTATCTTCCATAAAAATCTTCAATAATCTTGCAATTGGTCAAGAAGAAATTGAACAATTTATAAGAAGAAATTGAAGGTGGGTACCCGGTGATCATAGGGGTTGACCACTGTGGACGATGGAATTGTCCTTATTTTATTGGCAGACTAATTTGAGAATGGGGTGGCCAGAGATCATCTGACACCGAGGATTTCCCATGTTTCTACGATTTCCAGCTTGACAGTTGAATCTCTGTTCGAATATCAGGTTTTATACAGGGCGCGTCGCCTCGAGACGCAGAGTCGAGTCCTGTAACGGTATTCGTGTGTATTCTAGGACAGTGGTCGCTTTGTGTCTTCGAGGATAGAGAAATGGACATTGGGTACATGTGTCTACGAAGGTGCATCAAATTCTCGTCAGCGATTTCTTTCGAGTGACCTTTTTGTGAATGTCTCTGAAGGTCTGAAGCAAATGCGACATATGTAGAGACTGGACAGGATTCACCCCTTGCCGTAACATTTTCGTTACAGATACAGTAATTGAAACGTGTTTATCCCCAAAAATGTCGTAGAAGAGGAAAGAAGATTTATATGTTTTGTATGGCTACATTTAATTTAACCCTTATTTCAATAACCAAAATTTTCTACGATGTTCAACGATGTTCTATTGTACTTTACTCGTGTAAATTAATCTATAATGATTGGAGACAAATATTAAAGAAGTTTTAACGAGAAATTGAAAGCGGATACTCGGGTACGAATCGAATTTTATTTCATCTAAAAAGGAAAGGCGTGACGTTCATACTCGTTAGACTTTGTTAAAATCTTCACATCACGAGTCCGACTCGTTGAAATGCGGCAAGGGGTGAACAATAACATGAAACTGGACAACAGGCGTGCAAATAAAGGACATACCCTATACCCGTATATCCTATTCCAAGCGTTAGGAGGGGTCTAAATACTGATGTACAACGCGTATGCGAATTTCCCCATGGTAATCGATTTTCATGTTGCCGGACGGGGTAATTTTGCAAAGGTACAGAGAAGTTACGGTCAGCACGGGGTTCTCGGAGCACATCGGCGGATTAACCGTCAGAATTTCCTGGTCGCAGGAGTACGCCAGGAAGTGCTCGCGCGCCGGATTGCCCGACAGGATTAAAGTCAGAAGCGACGGAGGCGAAGGCAGGTCCTGCGGGAGCAAGGTGACTCGCGGGGACCACCCGTCGTGGCCGTTTAAAGGATTATCCCCGGAGGTGCCATCGTGTCAAAACACCGGCCCGCCGAGAATGGTTTGACTTTGGCCACGCTCATCACCGATGAATCGCCACGGTCGGACCGGAAGTGGCAATTCACTGGCGGAGGAAACCCAACGGGTAGGGTTGCGAAGCGGTCCGAACGCTGTGGCGATGGCCGGTGACGATAACGAGGCTGTTAGGGTAAACAGAGGACCTCTGACCCAGTTGTTCTGCCGCTGGGACTCGCTCCACTGCTCCTAGTTCGTTAAATTGCAATTGCAGTGCATAGCTCGTAATCGAGCTGTTTAACCCTTTGCACTTAAAATTAAACATTTCTTCCCACCTGAAGTAATTCCATTTTATATGATCTTTTTCGTTTTATGGATATGAAATTGATATAATACCTTATACAATACTTAAATGTTTAGTAATTGATTAGATACACCAACATATTTAATAATGTACACAATATACTGAATTATGGTACAGCAATTGTGGTACCTCTATAATACACTATGTACTATATAAATCAACAAAAAGATTGAACTATTAATTTTGCATTGCAATTAATAGCCTGCAGATTTTATGCATTTATGACAAAAACGATTACAATACAGAATGGGAAAATGATTAGACAAAATTGAAATTTTTACAAACAGATTTCCACTTCTTTATAAAACTCGTAGTGGAAGAGACAACGGATTTAGTTGCACTATTATTCTACCCTTAATTTCACCCTCCCTGAGACGTCGTAGAACAGGTATAATGACGACGATGACTCGTATGATACACGAGGTGTGTAGACGCGTCCTGTCAAATAGCGACGGCAACATGGCTACCGAGCACGTATTGTCCGGCAGCAGACTGCTACCGAGACAAGGAGAAACTCTGGGCTGACAGTCAGCTCCATTAAGCCCCATTATGAGCGAAAGGTACACAATATTCGCCTTGCACCTCCACCGGACCGAACTTTCTGTCTTTCACGCTGGTAACTCGTTAATCAGTAAGACAGACTGACTTTCGAAGAATGGTAACGAGTTCTGTTTCGCAATGGCGACTGAACCCTTTGGAAAATATTCATCAGCATTCATTCGATCTTTCTCTTACGACCGAAAACAGTTGACTCGTGACAAACCGCGCAACTCGAATAGTTTTCCTAAGCAAGTCGAGAACTTACTGTGACAGAGTGTGCATTTCCCAAATTTCTTTGTCGAGCGTCTTGAAAATCGTATACGAAAAAATATGAAATTAAAATTAAACAAGGTGACCGAGTCATTCAGGGTTACAGAGTCATGTTGTTCAGCCGCGCGGCTCAGTCAGCAATGGCCAGTTCGCCAGCTGACATTGTTTGTTTACACAATCACCGCATTGTTTTGTCGAACACGGCGGCAGCGGGATCAGGGAAAAGATCGCGTGACACACCATTCGTAACTAATATCGTGTTCTGGTATTTCACACGTGCAAGCTGGACCGTCGGGAGCAACCGAAGCCTAGAAGGAAGCTGGTATCGTATTAATTGCCGCTGCCTTTCGTCAGGCCGTTAATTAAGCGGTCACCGCCCACTCTGGACGTCGGCACGGATTTTCTTGCTGCTGGTGCCACGCTGTCTGCCCGAACACGCCGGAAAGACGATCGCCCCTTCCTTTTTCGGTCTGGGAGGACCCAAGTTTCTTCTGAGTCCATATTTTCTGCTATCCAACCCGAATATCCCCACATTAGGTCAACCGAACGTTTTACGGCCCTGGGGCTCCGATCCACTTCCCCATCCAAACAATAAAATCAATACTATTCAATAAAGCCGTAAAGTTAAAGAATTCTGTAAAGAATATAACGAAATTTCTTTAGAAGAAAGAGTAAATAAATCTCTATCAATTGTGGTAAGAGAAGGTAGATATGGCAACCATGCCTAAATCTGAAACTCCCACCTCGGGTGTTCAATTAAAGATCACAGTCTTAATTTTCTGTTTTATGAAACTATTTCGTGCTGATCTCATTCTACAACGTGGCAAGATTCTATAAAGCCATTCACGAAATAAAGGAATGCACTCTCACATATAATATTCGTCAACGCGAAGTTCCATATTGCTCCATAACCTCAAAAGCGCAAAGATAGCAGCATCGAGCCGCTTCTCGCAAGGATCATTTGAATGTCCGAGTTCGCGAGGACGAAAGAGACTATCAGGCAATGTTATTGAAAGATTCGGTTCCGAATGTGGTGGAGAAAGGTTACAGGACATCTACGTGGGACAAGCCGCGAGCAACCACGTTTCCATTCAGAACGGAAAGCTAAGTCCGTCTCGTATCCTCGACAGGATTTCGAAAACGGTTCACTGTTTTCTCAGGCAGCCGGCAGGGCCTGCCCGATATTGGCGGCTCTCTGTTTTCTTAAGCAGCGGGCCCACTTCCTTATTGCCACGCCCGAGAGAAAAAAAAGACCACGAGGAAGAAGAGGATAGACAAGTTTCGGTGCCACGCTGTCTGCCAAAGACGGCATTCTCTGACCGCGGCGACGAGTGTTCGTCTCCCTTCTAGACACGTCGGAAATACGTATTTTGGGGTGGTAGTGGTGACTCGATGAAAACCGACAGATATACGTTTCTGAAGGCTCGGGGGTTGTTCCAGAAAATGGGACGCTTCTAAGTCTTCTAACCCACCCGTTTCCATTATTATATTTTTATTACTTCAGCACGTTCGTAATGCTGCAAAGCAAAACCTCCATTTATGGAAATTAATGTACTAATTAAACTATTACGTTTTCTAAGTAAATTTTGAACGAGAAAACACAATTAAACATTTTATTAGCCCGGCAACGGTGTGGGACATCGTGAAGCTGATGGATTTAGCGTCAATAATTCAACAGAGCACCGCTAACAAGCCCGTTATAACCTGCAAATACTTGTTAGGAACACAATTACACTATCCGGGAGTGTAAACACGGTAAGATGTAAATATTTCTCCAACGACCCTCCGTTTTCAGTGTCAGTAATTTTTTCCAGTAAGTGCTTATGCTTCGATCTCGAATGTAATAAAACGGGTGGTTTCATTTAATCTCAAGAATATTGACAATTTTCTGTTAAGTACTACCAGACTACGGATTTTATACTAATAAACATCCGGCAAGTACTGTAAGAACTTGCGACACTGTTCAACAAACGAGGTACCTCGAATGTCTCGATCATGCGAAGTTCCCCCAGCAGAATTTCTCGGTGCTTGAAGGGTTCTGTCACATCCCCGTCAGTCTTCCCTACCCTTCGCGATAAGCAGCGACACTTTAGCTTCCATCGAACCGGGGGAACACCACCATTCTCGTAATTGGATGGTTGCGGCGTTCGACCAATGGTGATGAAGCATTCGCCACCCCTAAAGTTCGCATCCGGCAATCGCGAACTTTCGTGGCGGTTTCGCGATCGAAGAAAGGCGCAGGTCGACGAAGAAAAGGGTGGGTTGGGGTGCCGCCCTTTGGTTAGCACGCCGGAGACAGGAACGAGGAAATATCGGCATGGCCAACAGTGAGGGGAGGTTTCTTTGTTTTGTGTGAAAACAGCCGCAGGGGTGACGGACTGTGGCATCAAACCAAACTGAATATTGCGTCCACACTTACGTCGGCTCCGTGGCCTGAATACATGGAAAGGTGAAATGGCCGGACAGAGAGGAACCTAGTTCCGACACGTAGCCGCCCCGGCTAGCCCGCGAGGATCGATCGACGGGTCTGGGTTAAATACGCTGCCACTTTGCTGTTTTTCACAGAGCCGATTACCAAATCGGGATTCTTCCCTCGAATTATGTGTGATAACCACCCTTATCATCCTTATGTTCGACGATCTTACGCATTGCCTCCACACTTCGAACAAAGCTGTTAGGAAATATTAATTTAATTAGATATATGTCATTTTAAAGCTTGTTTTACGCTCTATTTAATTATGCTTTTGATATTTAATTTTCTTCAAATTTTCATTAAATTATATTTTATTTCAGAATGTCAAAACGTGATTTTCACGAAACCCATTAGTTTTTTCAATTTTTATTTTGCACAAAGATTGCATATGAAGAAGTTTTCGTGCAAAAAATGCATCAAAAGCAGCCAGCAATGAAGTTGTAAGACAAATCGGCCGAGCGTCGACAGATCGTGCGTAATCCATATGCGCTCCGTTCGTCAATTTATCATTTTCCGTAGGAGGGAACGAGCTCGCCCATGTGTGCGCCGAAAGCATGATGGAGGGGAGTCTTCGCGGTAGGAGGAAGGTTGAAGTCGAGAAAAAGAATCGAGAAAGAAATATAGAAAAGTGAGAGAGGAAGAGAGAGGGAACGTATCGAGACGTAAATCAGGCGGCAATTAAAATTAGCGAGAGGTTCTCGCTAAACGGCCGGGTTACATTTATCCGTCCACGAGTCTTTGATGAGTTTTCCCGAGAACGGCTCGGTTACCTCGAACCTCTGTCGGTTTTTCGGCATTCGCAGCTCACGAGGTTTACGCGTATCCGTTGTCGCTTCCCTTTGATCTTGTTCGCCATCGAATCTCCTTCCACCAAAGCGTTCTCTTCCTCCCTCTCTCTACTTCCGTCTTCTACGCGCACCTTTCCTTCCTGTTCCTCCAAATTCGTCTCGAAGCTAGAAACTTCGCAACTCTTATTTTATTCGGATGATCGAGTTAACCCTACGCCCTCCAAGCAATTCTTCAAAAAATATTTTACCAATTTTTAGCAATTTATTAAACACAGACGGTCTCTCTCTCTCGACAGTGATGTCAATCACTGTATGAAGATTTTCAACGGTTGTCCGTTTTCTTTCTAGTTCAAAACACTTGAACATTAATCTTCTCTCTCCTCCATATTTTATATGAGAATCAGTTGGCAGTAAATTACGAGTGTATCAAAACCAAGTGTCTCGGAGGATGCGTCGAGGGCGATAAATCAACGAAACGGTTAATTTTATTTGCCAGAACTTTTGAATGGAGCTGAACGGACACGTGCGCACTTGAAGCTCTTTGTCTTTGCCAGGCGAGTAACAATCGTTCGTAAGAAGATCCTCGCACCGTCGCACACGGATTATTTCCAACAATTCCCGCCGAAGAGTCTCTTGGCAGAATGTCCAATGACAAATCAACAGCTGCGAGACTTGGACACGATTGTTTGAGGCTTGTGTCATTCGCGTGACCTTCCGCGCGACGGGTGGAAGCATTTGGATACAATGTGTGAGCATAGAACCCCAAAGTGGGTGCAAGAATTCCACATTGTTAAATAACCGGAAGATTCGCTAACATTTCCGTTCTAATCAACAGTCTACAATGGTCAAACGGATACTTTATTTCTCTTTCTCTCTAGCTAACTACCTTTATTTCTACGCTACAAATCTAAATGAGTAGTATTGCATTATTCTCAATCTACTAAACGCAAGGAAGAAAATAAATTTTGATTTCATTCCAGGTTTGTGGCAGTTCAGGTAACAATATTTTGCATAAGGATCCGAAGTCTGTATTGATTCAAAGAGGCGAATCAGTTTGGGGAGCCTACAGCGTGGTTTGTTTTCGTGGAGATTTCGCGAGCGAGAATTCGGAGCGGTGGTTTCCGGTAAGCGAACCGTCGGAAGTCAAGAATCGGAGTTTCCAGATCAGATTGGGATTTCTCAATGAGGACGATTATCCGTCGGGATCGGCTGGTGGCGTTATTCGAGTTAATCCGGCATAATCCACGGATTGCCGGTGGGCCTTGGTTAAACGGCAACTTTCTTCAATCACCGGCCTTTTCCCCGCTATGCGACTGGTGGCGTTGTTTGACGTGTACTCCATAAACCACAGGTTAATCTAGACCGATTTACGAGTACATGTAGCTGCGACCACGTCAAAGAGGTGACACGTTGTCTTGACCGTATCCTCCCAGATCCTTGCCGTCCCTTGCCGTGCACGTATACTTCGAGCCTGGAGGGGAAAAGGGCACGAGACCCGAGAGAAAAGGACCTAGGCTAGATCACCAACGCGTAGGGCCCAGAGGTGCGTCCTTGTCTCGACCATTCTCTCGGTGTTTTAAGTCGTTCCAGATGGCCGATGCTAGCCTCTCTTTCTTAATGGTTCTCTCTCTGTTACTCTCCCGAGCAACCACCTACAGGATGGACTCCCTTCTAAGCCGAAACAAATGTTCCGTGCTTTACAGAAACCGAATTCCGACCGTCCAAATTGGTCCGTCCTCGATCACTATGTTATGCGGAGCATGGAGCGTCGCTGAACACCCACAATTTAACCCTGTGTTAGGTGCGTGGGTGGCATATGTTTCCCAAGCCACAGATTCCGCGTTTTCTCGGCTCAAAATCTTCGATGCCGTGAAATAGGACTCATTGAACGCTTCCGTTCAAATGGGCCAAAGATTTGTGTAACTGACAAGGGAAGGACTTCGATTTTGATAATTTTTTCTGAGACAATAGTATATGGATCCCTAATGATGTCTGCAAAATATTAGGTGTAGTTACTCAATAGTTTTAAAGATATAAACTATTAAACTTTCATACCTTGTTGATATACCATGATTTGCAGCTCAAGTTTTCGATGTTCCATTAACCGTGTAAGCAGGTTGTGTGAAAGTTCAATTGTTTATATCTTTAAAACCATTGAGTAACTACACATAATATTTTGCAGACATCATTAGGGATCCATATACCATCGTCTCCCAAAAGATTATCAAAATCGAAGTCGGACATTTCGGGTCCTTCCCTTGTAAGAGCTTCTGTTTTTCACACTTTGCGGATGTCTCTAAGAATGGGGGAAATGAAATAAAGTCGTGAGAAGTCATCTAACTCAATTTTTTGCTAATAGAAAACAGAAATTCTACGAGCAGGGTTCTTCAAGTTGCTGAAAAATCGCAGCAGATCATAGAACAAAATGACATAAAACTTGTTCTAAATAGTAAAAAATTGGCTTTCATTTTCCCTTGAGAAAACGAAATTTTCGAACGACCTAATAAAACATTAAGAGTGTGTACAGAAGAAGGGCAGATTCATTCAACAACTGTCTAATCTCGCTAATGCGTGAAATTGTAAATGTTTTCTCATTCCGATACGAAGAAAGGTTTCCTGTGTAGTCTGTTGGAGATAGAGAGAGAGAGCAAAATGCGAACGCGTCTTTCAAGTGGCGATATTTCGTCGACGTAAAGCGGAGCGGTTTCGAATCGAATCTTTACACTCGCCGTGACGTGCGTACTCGTAAGTTTCCTATTTTATTGCCGCGGTTAATTGTGACAGGACTCGCAGACGGTTTTTTCACAACGACCTAACCCAGACCTTACGGAATCACCTTACACCTTTCTTCAGCCGAGAGACTCTTCAGAGGGTCCTGAAGGAATTGTCCCGAAAGTGCGAAGTGGTTCACGCGACTGCAACGTGTTCCGTGATTTTACGACGTCGCGTCGCCGAAACGACGCGTCGCCGAGATATCGGAAACCATGCTTCGCCAGAGAAAAGCTGTCGCACAATGGTTCTTTTGTTCCGGAAAACGGAACTTTTGGTCCATCAATTCTTATACATTCACGAACGATTTGTATTCTATTCATGTATGTATTTTATTCGTTTTAACATTTTAACCTCTACCGTATTTTAGCGAGCAACACCCACAATGAAGATTTTGAACAAAGTCTAACAAATATGAATGTTACGCCTTTAACTGGAATAAAATTTGATTCGTTTGTAATCAATACTTAAGCATTAATATAAATGTAGCCATATAAAAAATATAAATTTTCTGTTCTCTTCTCTACGATATTTTTCGGAATAAAGACGTTCTAATCACTGTAACAATGGGTTAATTCTAAAATTTAACATTCACGGTAAACGCAGAAGTGCAACAAATGCGAAGTTTCTTTTTCTTCTAACAAATTAATAAGAGAAACAACAAATAAGAGAATGCGGAGAACGAATCGGACGAAGTGAAAGGTTATTTCACCCAGCAAACTCGCGGACAAGTAACCGAAGAAATATCTTCGCTGACTCATTGTATTTTTATTGTAAATTGCATCCTACATCAGAGTGTTACGAGTATTGAAAATCGGTCCATCGATCAACCAAGCGAAAGTTTCGAATGCGTTCGACGTCGAGAATAAATCAGTAGCAAGAAGAAAAATTACGAGCAAGACCTCCTCCGACCTAACTGACCTACCTGTTGTGCCAAGGTCACACGGAAGATTCAATATTGATTCAGAAAATATACGAAATCAGTCGGTGAACAGGTTGGGACAGGGGTTCGCCCGGTGTTTTTATTTAGTCTGAGGTAAAGTATTTAAGAATTCAGCTCCGCGTGTTACGCAAAACATCGCATAATTCGTAAAACGTGTTCCCTATTAATCTTTCAGCGTATAAACAAAATGGTGAATTTAAAAAAAAAAATTGTGGTTTACCTAAACGCTATTCTCTGTGGTCATATGTTTCGGTAAGTATACACTTGTACCCTTGGAAATACATAGCTTGCAGCTCATAACTCTGGAACTTATGTTAACAAGTTTTATATGGATAAAATTGACTCAGTAATTAAATGATTATCAATTCAATCCCCAACCCCTTTTCTGATGCGAGTAGCGACATCTGCTAACCGGTGCTCGAATCTCTGTGATGGTAATGTATCGGTAAAGCAATCACAAATTGCTAATGATAACTACATATGAAGTACATCAATTTGCCACAGACACAAAACTTTAAAATATTTTGTAAATTAATATCCAGGATTATTTCAAACCTCTTCATTTTCATTCTTCACACTTATAGCTCCGTTAAATTAATTTATTCACTGTGTCACTTCCTTCAAAGTTTATCTAGATCTGATTTTACAAAAGTGTCGAAATCTAATTAACAAAATTTACAATTACTTGATAAAATGAAAAATTAATATACATTGATAAAATAGAAATTCGCATTAACGACATCTTGACAGTATAGCAATCTACATGATCGACATCCGTTAGAATTCCTCGTCGGTAATACAATCGACTTCTTTGTCGGCGAAAAAAATTTATCATTTTAGTGTCCTTTTCTACCTTACCGGGTTTACATTTAATAAAAATTAAACATAATCATATTCAAATCTAACCCAGAACCACCTCGGAACCAACCAAGAAGGAATCCAGAATTAACCCAGTCCAAGGTAAAAAATGTGATATAGGTAAGGTAGAAAATTACACTAAAATAATAAGAGACTTTTTTCGAATCGCCAAATACCCCTTTGGGAAACTTGTTTTTAATTCAAAATAAACCTATGTGCAAACTTTTAGCACAATCCAATTTTACCGACTTTTGGGAAGTTTAGCCAACAATTCTGTAGACATTTTCTAGATCAACTATCGGCGATGTAGAATTAGTAAATACGAATTATTAATTAATCAACATTTTGTTCTATAGGGTCGCTGTTCCAAAAACACTGTCAGATCGAAATTAAATTACGATAGCAAAGATTTTAAAATAAAAATGAGTTGAACTCGTGCCGGTATTATTCTCTACGAAATAAAAATAATAAATAAATAAATACAAGGTATCCATGTGAAAATTCGATTTCTGAAGGGACATTTTCAAAAATTTCTTCAAGGGGTTGGCGAAGAGTGACGCAAGACGAGCCGCGAGGAAAAGAAAGATACTTTTTTGGTATCATCTTCCCGCTGGACGGTCCAAACAGATGGTTCACGTCCGAAAGCTCGTAACGATACTCCGTCTTGTAAACAGTGCCAGCCCGGGAAAAGTATTGTCGGCCCTGCTGTCACGCTTCAACCAGCCCCGAAGCTAGAAAATCGTCTTAAACATTCCCACCGAGAGAAAGGACGGGTGGTGGAAGAAAGAGTTAAGATTTATAACTTCCGGTTCGTCGAAGAAAATTCTTAGAAGATAGCGTTTCCCTCGCGGAGGATCACGTTCGCTAAAAACCATTGGCCCTTAATCGACGAAATCGAATCGATCCGAAAAAATAATACATCCTCGGTCTTCCATAATTCATATCGTAGCGCGAAATCAGCGTAAACGCTATCTATTTTAGTATCGTTCGTATCGTATCACTCACTCACAATTTATGTGCATTCACTAACTATCCGAAGAGTTATAGGACCGTGAAAACAATCTCATCATGTTGTTAGACGACCGCGTGTTTATTTTAAGTTAATTCATTTGCTCCGCTGTTTCCCCTAACATTAGTCGTATGGCGATCTGAATGGTCCTCTCTAAATATTTTCATATTCTTTTGGAAATGTGATTGAAACATTTTCTGTCTTCGCAGGGTGTTGAGTCGTGTAGTTTCGAAGTTGTTTTTCGTAAAGAAATATGAAGGAAAGAAGGATTTTGAAATTTTGTCGTGTGAGGGATGTTTCTTGATATTATCGATTTTGTTCGTTGAAATAATAGAAATAAAAGGTGTTCACGGTTTCGAGATTCGAGAAATCGCGCGCGTTTACCATCGGCTCATAAGTCGCAGGCCGCGGCATGTTCACGGTGCCAGGTTTCTATTCCGGTAGGGCGAGTCTTTTAACAAACGGTCGTTAATGTTTAACGACGCCGTTAAATGCCGGCCGGCAAGATGGCTGCAGCTGTAATGCTCTTCGGTTCCAGTTCGAACGAGGCCGATCGACCAGATCGTATCAGCCCGGTGTAATTCTGTACACCGTTTTAATATTGCAAAAGGACTTTCATCCCCAAAACCCTAAACCATTGTTTTTCATCGCTCGCATCAACCCGATCACATAAAAAGGAAGACATTTCGCCGTGCTAGAGTAGTTGGTCTCATTTATTAACCCACATCTGATCCCATAAGTTAGCCCACAAATCAAAATGCCAGTAACTATTTGACTATAAACAATATACAACAATCTTGTCATTGCATTTTTAACCCTTAAAATTCTTTTAATATTTCTGTTGACAAATAGCAAAATTATTGTAGACTTGTTATTGTTCTTGGATGATCACAAATTAATTTACATTTGAGGTATAAAACTATGCATTGAAACTATAAAGTTGAAAATTCGTAGAAAATATTGGTTATTGACATAAGGGTTAAAGTATATTGTAAAGATCCACTTAAGGGTGTAAAAATGTTAAAGGGACTAGAGGAATCTGAAACAGCTGTTAGTGAATTCAATTAATCGATTAAAAGCTCTATTTGTGTGAACATTCGCTATCTACTAGCCATCAATTATTCACCCGCAACTCTGTTTCTTCTTTTCGTAAATAATCCCGCGGTATGTTTGCCCTACTTGTTTGGCACACGCTCGAGGACCAGCCGCAAGCGGTTATGAGCGAATATTAATTCGCAAGCTTGCGAACGAAGTGAAATAAAGCTGGCGGCCACTAGCGCCGATTGTAATCGCCTAAACATTGCGGCGTGTCGAATAATAAATCTTTCTAATTCACGGCGAATGGATTGCGCTTCTGCAAGCATTACAGTTTCGGTGGAGAACGTGGCGCCGCCATATTGTGTCGCTCGAATGGCACAATCAGGTTCGTATAAACAAATCGTTGCGCAATGCGGACAAATCGAGCATTCCTTTCGTTGTTTAATTAAATTGGATTCGATGCTTATTATTCTTCCAGCACTAATAATATTTATGAAGACATTAAATTGTCACTAAAGTTTCTGCTGTAAAGCAATGTGCCAATTTGTTCGTTAACATTCTATTACCTCCTTAGCTTCTTTTTATGTAGTCGCGTAATTTGCTTATTTTAAAAAAACTAGGTAGAATTTGTTAATTAAAAAATTTCCAGCTTCGAGGAATTTTTGTAAAATCCGGAACGTTAGAAACGAATCAAATTTGCAAGCTAGTTGCATCATCCTTGTTGCACTTTACGGCTGGAAACGCATAAAATACGCGATTTACTCATTAATCAACAGCGTGATTAGAGTTCGCCCTGCGCCTAGTAATAGGCATCCCGCTGCGTCGAAATTTTTCAGTAGACCGTTCCGCACCCCCGTCGAGTCTAGTTGTTTACGCAACGTGTGTACCCCACTTAATCCAGTGTTTTAGTGTTTGGATCTTGACTACCGTAGGGGGTTGTTCTGACACGACCTCTCCAGCCTCCATACTGGGTTCCCTTTTTTTTTACCCTCGTTTGTCTTTTCTTTCGTTAAATCTGGAAAAAACGAGGAGAAAGCAACATGCTTCCGTATGTCCATCTTGAAGCTCGTACGAGGTACTCGAAGATTGTTTAAAGACGAGCAAAGTTGATGTTAAGAACGAGGGTTGGATACAAGATCTCTGACAAAGGTAAAAATTGTCTATTTCACTTTTCCGATGTTAACTTCTAATTACTCGCGTATATATTATGTACAATCGTGAAACTTTAAATTTAGTGTTTCAAACATAAACAAAGGCGTCGACCACACTGGCAAATATTTAGTTGGCATTAAAGTAGTTATTTAAAGGTTAATGAAAATGTAAATTCAGCGATCTCCTAGCCGGTGAAATCGATAGTACTCTCGTGACTTTTACGGAAGAATTTGAAAATGGTGATTGGCAAGAGGGAAATCGGAAAAACGTGGGGACAATGGAGATGTTTCGCCGCGGTCCCGTGAAATCCGAGCTTTCGCCGGGAGTATCGCAGGGAATCAAGGGTAACTACCGGTAGAAACTTACGCGCAGGAGAGAGAGACTTGCGCTCTTTCCAAAATAGCAGCATCGGCGGGTAAACATGTCTTATTTTGAGAGCCAGTCTTCCATCTCCCTTGCTCTACGGTCTGCTCGACCAGCCGAGCCTGATCTTACGCAAAAGAAACACTATCCAGACACTGTACGCCAAGGATGGACTGCAGAAATCCGAGGGGAAGATCACGGTGCTCGAGGAAAGCAGGACGAGAACGTGTTCGCCAGGGATTTACGAGCTTCTGGACGGATCGATCGAAGGGACGATGACTTGTCTCGCGATCTCTGGATCGCAAGGAACATCTACGATCGCAGCCAGAATTGAAATTGCACATGGATCAGTTTTTTGCCGATAGGGACCAGTAATTTTGCGAGCACGGAATTATGAAGCTAGCAGAAAGATGGCAAATGATCATCGACCGAAATGGAAAATATTTTATTGAGTGTGATTAAAGTTCATCTCTTGAAATTGCTTCCTTAGCAACTCAACACTTTACGCTAGGTTTCGTGACAGACTCCTATCAGATTGCAAACTATTTCCCTCGGACTCGAACACTTTTCACGCTGTCCTTCAGGGTGATTCGACCCTCTGAAGTGGTGAAAACAGTCCGCCCACTGTTCTCGAGGATCCTCGTGAGAAAGGTTGTCGTCGCTAGGAAACGACATGGGTGGTGATGCTTGTGTCCCTAACCCTTGCATTATCCTATTTTTTATGCCCTTACATTATGTAATTAAAATACCAAAGTGAACCGTCTAGCGCTGTTAACCTTCGAGCGAACTTTCAAAAAATGTGGCTTTAGAAAGTCCAACTACTCGACTAGAATGGAAACTGTTTCAATAAACAGATCATAAAATTTAATTGCGTAATTATTGCTCCAGTTTCTTTCGGTTAGCGAGTCTCTTCTTCACTCTTAATTAAAGTTGTACGGTAGAAGCAGAATTATAAAAATGTTTCTGGAAAACACAAGGCAGCCGGTCTGTTAACCACGTGCTGCTCCATTTTGCCCCTTCCATTGGCGCGGCCCGGCCGTCGTCGTGTTCTCGCGCGGGACGCAGGACAACAAAGGAAGGAAAAGAGAAAACTGTTTGGTTTGAATACAGTTTAGGGCCTAATCAAAACAGTGACCCGTTGCCAGAGAAAAGATATCCGTTTCCCTAAAGGATGCCGCAAAAATTTCCGCCTACGCGACACACACGCCCGAAACGTGAAATTAGAAATGACGATCTCAAAACTACCGAGCCGAATAATATTTCATTTTATAATTCGTGACGTGTTATAATACTTCTTTATTCCAGTACGTATTGTTACTGAATCCTATTAAATTGAAATGAATTCAAGGCTGCTATTATTTTATAAACAATTTTCAATTTTTATAGTCAAATTTTAAGAAAGTGGAATCAAATAAAATCCTATTGTCACTCGCATTTAGGGCTCGTTAGCTCTGATGTTAATTAGGACGATGCAGGAAAGCTTCGGTTATGCTAGGGTCGCTGCGTATCGAACAGGTACGCAGGAAGAGGAACCCTTCCGAAAGGGAACGCAGGGTGGAAGCCGCGACAGGAACGTAGGGCTCGTAACGTGCACCCACGGATCAGCGGTATAAAATTACGGTATCGTGTAAACAGAGAATATCGTCGGCGCGTCTGATGGCCGCTTGGGTGGCCGTCAGGGCCTCACGTGTTCTCCACAAGCAGCGAGACTCTAACTTCGGCAGCTCGTCGCTGCCGGATCCACCGAGATCCCTGAAGAACGGAAATTCGCGAGCGGATTCACGAGCATCACCGAACCGGAGACCATAAACACACTTCTCGATGGTGTTTCTTCAGTTTCCACCCCGACGAATAAGGTAAGGACTCGGAATTTGGACATCGTTATTTACAAATTCTCCGAGTCGGAGCATTAGCAGTGTTTTTGAGGGGTTTTTCGGGTCGCAGAATCTAATTCTGGTATTATCATACTTATTATATGAAAATATACAAGTATATTTTTCATTTAGTGTTCTCGTTTCAGTTTTAAGTCGGAGTAATAATTTCATAAACAGAAGAGAAACTGGTACGATCTTTTTCTGGTATCGACCATTTCGCGACATGAAAATTATTGAATTCCACCGATTATACAGAAACGGCCCACTGTGGTGGAGGATCGGAATGAAAATGGCCACCGCGCGGCGGATATAAACACAGTCGGAGAGTCCGTAACGCGCACGTGAGGCCGCAATGTCTGGTTCCGGTCTGCGGTTTTCCGACGGGAACACGTGCGACCGAAACGGGTTTTCTTCGGGTGGTCTCCCG
Source organism: Lasioglossum malachurum (assembly GCA_028455605.1). Taxonomy (NCBI): domain Eukaryota; kingdom Metazoa; phylum Arthropoda; class Insecta; order Hymenoptera; family Halictidae; genus Lasioglossum; species Lasioglossum malachurum. The sequence goes on from CM052316.1 coordinate 23,926,791, forward strand.
TTTTATCTGAAAAAAGCCATCGGGAACTGTCGCGATTCGGAGAGAGCCCCGTTGTTTACAGTCGAAGCGGAACAAAGGCGGCGTCCACGCGCCGGAAGGCTTATTTTCTTTTCAGAGCAGATAATGATAATCTGTACCATGCAAAAAATAAGGTGCACCGATAAAACGTTTTCAAGGGCTCCGCGTTACTGGGAAGAGAGCTGGCGAAGGACCTCGATTAACCGTAAATATACTGACATCTTCAATTTTGTAATTTTTCCAACACAATTTTGAACTTCATCCACTCAATTTTGCTATAAATGCAATAAGATCCGCAATCTAATGATTATATTATGAAGGGAAATAAATTTTCACAAATAAAAAATTGATTCTGGAATATAATGTACATTATAATGATGTCCCTCAGGTCTCGAGTATTATCCATCGGCCCTTAATTTATCCGGGCTGTTTGTCTCCCAATCAAGCCCTTAGCAAAACATTCCAGAAATGCGACACGCATTTTCTGACTCCTCCCCTGACCGGGGTCGATTAGTTCCTTTCTCTCCAGGATAGAACCACTCGAGGCTGTCGCGGAGGACGTCACGAGGGAAACTTGGAAGCAATAAAATAGTAAACACTGTCCTTAAGGCGCGGGGTTCGCTCGAGAGTCCTGGCAGACCGAACAAGGACCATCTCGACGTCTTGAAAGCCCTCGAGTCACCATTTCTATCTAATTTCCCCTGAAGTGGTCGATCGTAAAATTGAGAATTTATTAAGACACCAAGTGTCCACGAAGACCCCACAGAATTAACCATATTACTACGTTTTTCTTTTTCATTTGTCTGCTCGTTTAAACATAATACAGAGCAAAATGAGTATTGATTATAATATCACGTTGATTGCCTTATTTGCTTCCGATTGGTTTTAGATACTTTTATTTTAAAGATATAGTGGCGATACCAGAGTTTTTTATCAGTCTTGAAGCAGCTAACTTCCCTAAAGATGTCCTTCGAATATCACAGCAAAGAAGTTTAATATTTTCGTTTTAAGGGATGCATGTTTGTTGGACAATTTGTTTAATTTTTTCGATTCGAGTGGAAGAGCATGTGAGGAGAAAAACTGAGATCCGGCCCGAAGGCAGGGACAAGATGGCCGTGACGCTTCTCTTTCGTCGGATCGTTCCTCGTAACGCAAACAAACTCCTTGAGAATTCGAGGTCTAGAGGATACGCGAGCAACGATATCGCTAGAAGAACGTCGCATTAGGGTGACATTAAATGATTGCTATCTCGGTGCTGCGTTCCCAGGTTTCCGTGTAGTTTATAAAACTCCGAAAGTAACCCAGAATGAATAATTCAAAATTGTCAAAAACTAAAGTTCTACTTAAGTTCGAATAAAAGAACTTAACCCTCGTGCACCATTTAAGTGGCCGTTCTCCTATTTGTTACTTTCGAAATGTAAACTTTGAAAGAAACACTATTAAATGAGAAGTGACTCTGTACAAGGAATAATGTAGTACAAAATAATTTATCCATCTTTTCGCAGCAAAGAAAAATTACGAAAAATTGATATTGGCAATGAACGAAGGGTGATTGTTGTTCGATCGCCTAAAAGGCTTATCTGAATTTCTTCTGAGAACGTCTCAGGAGCAGAAACATCGGGGGGCATGGATCGAATCTTTCGGCGATCGTGATACAGCCGGGCCTCTCGATAAGCTTTGGTCCCTATTCTTTCAGGCCTGGTAAATCGACACTCTGTCACGTGCTTAGGCGAGTAAACATTTCGCCCCGATCGACTTGTGATCAACGAACCAATTGACGACAGATTGCTTACGAGCGAACCTTGATGACGGCCAGCACTGCGATAAGAGGATCGAGAAAATTCGTAGAAAAAATAACGTCACCCTTCGGGAATTGTAGCTACGGATCTTTGTGCAAGGTAAACATTTTCTAATTTATTCGTACGGAACAGAAATCTATTTATTCAGTCGGTAACGCTGGCAAGTCTTATTTTTATAGTAATTACGAATTTTTGTATGGGACAACCAAATCCACTGAGTTAATTAACCCTTAACATTTAAATCTTAGGTTTTTCGGTTATGTGTTTCGCATTAAAAAAAGAAAAGCCACGAAGTTTCGGACGTATTTACCTACAAACAGAACAGTATAACTTTTAACAGTTTTACATATTTGTACCGCAGCTAAGCGTTTGGTTAAATATAGTAAATCGCCGACCGCGCGGAGTCTCCGAAAACAAATATTCAATGACGTTGCGCGATCGCATGACCGTAGGGGTTGAATTCAAAAAATACCTTTCCTTCGTAAAAATAAATGCGCGCGAAGGCTTCAATATTCGAAGAATGCGTGATTCATGAAAGTATACTTGGTGCGAGTGATGCTCGGCAAGAAGCGCTGGTACCGCGAGTCAAAACTTCCCGGTAATTGGAATTAATTTCGGGATAATCGATGGTGCTGCAGAAATTCAGCGGAGAAGAACGGAAAGGGAGGCGGTTCTGTACTCGGGCGGAGCATGAGTTCAGCATCTCGTTGGCCGACAGGTGGACCAATCGGTTGTGGGAGCTTTTTCATAGTCGTCGAACTGGCAAGTATACCGAAATTGTGAAATTGATTAGCGTCGTTCGCGGGTATAATCGGTTCCGAAGATGCTGCGATCGCCGGGCGAATGTGTTCTATAATAAAATGGAGTGGTCTGTGCAGACGATCTGTTTAAATTGTAACATAGAATGCAGTGTTCGAACCTGTCAAATTTATTGGCGAGGAGCTACTGTGCTTTGGATTAGCGCTGTGAGATACCGAAGAATTAAGTGATAAATTTAAAGTGACCGAATTGAGTTTTTCGTAAATATGTTTTCTATCTCACCTAATCGGATAACATGTGCAATAACATTCTCTTGTGAAAAATGTATCCACGTAAACTCAAATAAACAATATTTGAAAAGTTTGAATGGAACGAATTAAGCAAGTGATCACTCCGAAACTAAAAATTCGAGACATGGCCATTTCTAAAATCGTGAAGTCAAAATGAAAAGAAAAATGAATGTATGAACTGCAACATGAATAAAAAGAATTCAGATGCAAAAAACGCGAACAATAAATTGAAAACGATGAGCACATACTGTCGTCGAAATTCTTTCAATCCGCCTGAGAGTTGAATCGTCCTTCGGGATAAGAAAGCCGAAGAGCGAGAACGCGATCGTGGTAAACCGTCAAACGTCTCAATCAATTGTTCGAATTGAATGAGCGCGGTCCGAAAACCGATCCCGTAGATTCCGTAACAATGAGAACGAAGAGTTATGCAATCTTTATCATCGTTCGTCTCTTGTCCTCATTCTCGTCCTGGCAGTCCTTAGCCAGGCGTGACGGTAGCGCAGCATATGGTCCCCATTGGCGGTGTCTGTGAATTGGAGTCCGCTTCACGGGACGCCGGCCAATGGGAAGTCAGTTGCCGCCCATCGTTTGATCACGCCTACCATGGACGAGGCTGCGTGGTGACGATGGAACGCGCGTCATCGCGACGCGTCAAGCTTCCACCGCGTTCGGAGTTCGGAGCAGATCCGTGGGTCCAGTCATCCGAAAACACTTAGCGTCGCATCACAGCGCACGGTCCAGGGCCGAGTCTAAATAATTGACCCCACCGTGCGGCCCCGTGCAAACAATTTACACCGGGCACACGTAAATAACGACCGCCGCTTCCTCGTCATTGTGATCGCAGAGAAAACGCGTGGCGGCCACGCGAGTCCTCGATAAACACGCGCGAGTAGTTACACAATCGTGGAATATCTGCGTTTCTCAGTTTGGATATCAGTGACAGAATCCATTGACCGACCGGTGAGATTCGACGGAGGACTTCGCCGGGTCTCGTGGACGTTTCAGTTCGTTGAAAGATAATTGGTGAAGTGGTATATACAGCCGAGTTCGAAAGGATCCCAGAATGCCTATGGCAGCGTGACCAGAGTAAGACTTCATGGACCAGACAGTGATAGTCCCGTCGACACCTCGCGCCGCTGAGAACGCGAGGATCATCATGAAGAACGAGTCGGACGCAGGGTTGCACCTGCAGGACCAATCCCCGTTGACCCACCCGAATTCCTCTACAGTGCTACCGAGGACCAGTCTAGCGATCAGCAGTGGTTTGAGTCAGGATCAGAGTCTGGACTCGCTGATCTGTAATCCTTCCAGCACGGAGCTGCCGAGGAAGCCTGGCGCGCGTCGCCAGGAGAAGCCGCCTTACTCCTACATTGCGCTGATCGTGATGGCGATCCAGTCGAGTCCCGGCAAGAGGCTGACCCTCTCGGAAATCTACACCTTTCTTCAGCAACGGTTCCCGTTCTTCCGAGGCGCTTATCAAGGCTGGAAGAACTCTGTGCGCCACAATCTAAGCCTGAACGAGTGTTTCATCAAGCTACCGAAGGGGCTGGGCAGACCAGGTAAAGGACATTATTGGACGATCGACCCGTCGACAGAGTACATGTTCGAGGAAGGAGGCTTCCGGCGGCGGCCGCGAGGTTTCCGTCGCAAATGCCAGGCTCTAAAACCTCAGTACCCTCAGTACTTCTCTGGGAGTGGACCGATGAGTGTCCAGGCACCTGGTTACGAGAACATGGCACCCACCAGCATGGATTATGCGAACGGCTACCAGAACCAGTACCAGAACTACCAAGAGTACGCGATGTACGCTCCTGGATCCGCGGTCTCCGCAGACTGGGCCTACCCTGAGGCTAGCTACAAGACACCGCCCATTGCTGAAGTGACCTACAAGACGACGGAAGTCACCTACAAGACCGGCGAACCGTTGTACAGGAACGGAGAGATCGTCGCTTTTAAGAGCGAACCCGGTTATCCGAGAAGCCAGGACCAGCTGGCTTACAGGCCTACGGAAGGGTTCTCCGCGAAGGATCACCAACAGCATCATTCGGACTCGGTGTACAAGGACAACGAGGCCATGATGGCCTACAAGTGCCAGTCCGTGGCAGCTTCTCAGACACCAGGACAGGACTATTACGTAGCTTACGGGCTCGGGGCCAACAATGCTGGCGGGAATGTCAATGCTGGCATTCAAGGGATCCAGGAAACAGGGAACAGTAGCCCCGCGGGGAATGTCAGCTCCTCGCATAGCAGTTGCCAGACACCTGTGACAGACAATGGTGAGTACCCTGTATCTACCTGTCTCTGAATTGTTCTCGCGGCGTCGTCAATGGGTTCATGTAGGCGACACTAGAGTTCAGCCCATGGTCTGTTATGTTGTGCATAATAACGTAGGGATGCCATCGATGCCGGAACTCGTTCTCTGTCTCACTTCTTCGTGCACTTTTAAACCTTTGCCCTACAATATCGTGTCAGACTCGTGATGAAGATTTCGAATGTGCGTTATTAATCTCCTTTAAACCGAGATGAAATTCTATATTGGTTTTGTTAATGTATATTTATTGTAGAACATGTAGGCATAACAATAGATACAAACTTTCTCCTTTTTTAGGAAATTACGAACCACAATAAAAGTTCTTATCACGGAAACTGTAAAATAAATCGTAGGGCATGGGGTTAATAAGTCCAAATGTCGTTTCAGCCGTACAGGCAATTAAAGATAAGAATTAGTTTGTGTAGATTCTATTCTGAATTGTATGTGTAACGTAAGAGTATGGAACAAGGATGTGTAAATTGAGAAATTAAGATTTTACACCGTTCCTCGCGGAAATGAGGACGCAATTAAGCCGCAGCGTTTCGCTGAATAATCCAGAAGGTTAAGTTCAATTTTAGCACCGTCGATTCCGCTCCGGAAATGACTGTTGGAGACAAAATAGATCTAATCAATTTCTGATGTTCAACTTCCGTGAATTCTTTGCCGGACTGAAATTTCAGATAATGTGAATGGAGCTTATTTTATAGTATCCTTGAATTTTGCTCCAATCATTTTTCCCGATTTACGGATTGATCGGTGCGGGAATTATTGGGAAGATCGCTCGAGCAGCAGTCGGACCTCTCGATAGCGAGAACAGACTTTCGCAGACTTCGCAGACGTTAGTCTGTCGCCGCGATTCACGAGTCGACGTCGAGATGCCGAGGGCAACAATGACAATTCATGACGGTCGAGGGCCATCTGGAAAACCGGAGACGGTTTACGAGCGCCGGAGCGCCGGATACCGAAACTGTCGGCTATTCGTCCACAAAGTGTCTCGACACGTTTTACATTCACGCGATCCTGCCTCGTTCTGAAATCCTTTCAACTAGAACCACTATTCTTCCTCCATTATCCTCTGAACTCGTTTCTCGAGTACGATAATATAGACTCCGATCAATTTTGTTCATCCAATTCGCCAAAAAGGTGTATCGTTTAATTATGGTTCCACTTTATTAAATTCTAGTACCAGCTATGCAGCTTTTATTCAGCCATTTCTCATCTAGATAAATACAGAACCCTTTCGCATCTGCATCGAGAAAGTACTCTTCACGCAAGACGACAGACACGAAATCACTATGGTTGACAGAACCTATTAGTCGGGGTGACATTCCTGTCACACCCCATGCGAGAAGTCGTAATTCGTAACTGGTAAACGAACACGTGTAACACGGCGTGACACGAAACACCGACGCGTTCTCCATCAGATTAATTTAGTACACAACGTAGAGCCTCATTTATGAATGAACCGGATCCATGAATGCAATAACCTACTACGATCGCCATGGCGATAAACAAATGATCGAGAGGAACGAAAATACACGTTTTTTTTTGTATCGGTTACCGTTAGTCGCGTGCTAGTAAGTGAGGTCTCGAATCGCTTATCGCGTAAACATTTACAAGTGGCGTAAACAAGTTGGTTCTTTAATCTAAGTACATCGACCGTGGCATCTCAAACATTAGCCCGTTCGTTTATTAAACCTCTCCGCGGTACCAGCCTCGATCCGTGAGTCCACGGATCCGGAGTAAGTTCGTGGCAACAGAGATCATACTCTGAATTATTTATCAACAAACTAGCAATTTGTGAAACCGAATAATTAGATGCTTTATTTCTACTAGACTATTAAATTATTTAATGTCTTGATAATAGAATTTCTGGATTTACTATCTCACTACATCTAGTTGAATGATTGCTTTTTTAAAGTACATTTTGAAGGTCCATTTAAGGGTTGAAAAATCCAGTTGGACTTTTCTTCTAGAAGAAGCTTCGCGACGGGGCTGTTGGCCTGTCGATCATAGATCAGTCGAGCAGCACCTAACGAGAATGATTTCGAGCGGATCGAGGGGCAAGTGTGCAACGACTGTCCGAAAACGGCGTCGTGTGAGGTCTGAATGGCAGTGCCGTCAGTCAAAATCTCTCCCTGGCGTCTGCACACCCCTGCCAACCGATCCAGAAGTTCCTCCAGCGATGAGCTCGCGGAAATTTTTTTCTCTTTCTCTCTGTCCTCTCCTCCGGTTCGTCTCTGTTTCTTGTTCGAACGTTCGTCGGGCACCGGCCGAGAAACCGTCGACGGTGAAAGAACGGGGAAGAGCACGGTAAACCAGAACGAATATCGTTCGCGCCAACAACGATGCCATAGTCGCGAGTAGAGCGATCGCTCCAGAAATACATCCCGGGACCTGTATAGAAAAAGAGAAAGAGGAAAATCCGGTGCCTACCGAGGAGGCGCCTGCAGATTGATCTCGTTTACACTTTGCTGACTGAAACCGGCGAAGAGAGCCGGAAAAGGAGTGTCAGAGGGGGAGAGAGGAGAGGGTGGATGGAAGGGTGCGTGGGTGTCAAAGTTTATTCCCATGTCGAACGCATCGCGTACCGAGCTGGAATTGCGAATGATCGTACTTGCAACGAGAGCGACTCTCCTTCCATCCTGACGACGCGACGTACAGTAAAGAAATCGATATTTTTTGTAGAGGAAGAACTCGCGAGAAAGCGTATATTTGTACCAGAAGTCTTGCTAGTGCACGGATCGAGCCACATTGTGTGCTCCATTTAATACCGGAACGTACAGTAGCTCTCTGTACCTCGAACCGTCGAGCTTCGACTTCTCGTTTCATTCACTCCGGCCCGGAATCGTTGAATCGAATCTTCGACCGGACAAAGTGCCCATTTAGCGACGTTAGAAATATTTATACTGTACGCGGGCCGAAATCGTTTTCCACCGGCGCACATTTTTATCGGACAATGTTCGAACATCGTTAGGAATCCGGAGCGATCGGTCGCCGGACAACATGCTACAGAATAACGAATTGGAGCGAGCAGAGAAGCAGACAGAAAGAGAGAAAGTGAGTCGGACGGCGTCGAGACACGAGTGAAGTGGTCACTTGAGGAAGAAACTGCTCAAGAGAGCTGCCGGAGTTTCAGATTTATCGTACCTATACAAGGACCGATTTCGTATCGTGAGATACTCTTGCTTTTTCTTCTCTTTTCCCCCGGGTCGCGTCCGTGCGTGTGGTCCACGGTGAAATTACAGAAAAATTTACCAGTTCAAGGACGAGCTACTTGAAGCCGGCTACTTCGCGTCAAGTAGAAACTCCTCGGTACAGAGACGCACTCGCCAAGAGTGTAACTGTAGAAACGTTTGGCAAGAATTTGTTCTCCCCATCCTGACGATTATAAAATCACTAGAGTAGGGTACTTGTTCCGGCAGTCTGCGTTCTTTAATAATTTTCTGGAGTTTTGAACTCATGCTCATTTCATGCATAAAACCTCTATAAATCAATCCTCCTCGAAATAAGAAACTCTTCGAATTAATCCACACTGTGCAGAGCTAATCGTGTGTGTTTCGTTCTATTCCAGGGCTGAAGATGGAATGTCCAAATTCGAATTCGACCAGCTCCGGAGGCGGGCTGATCGACCGGAAGCCATCCTACTTCTGCCACCCTGCGGGTTCGGTCACTCTGAGCTCGTTAGGCTCCCTAGGATCGCTGAACCTAAGCAACATCGGCGGTTTGAGCATATCGAACATACCCGGCTCGGTCACCTCGAACATTCATCACGGGACGACGACACCTTCGTCGGCGATGTACTACGACCCGATCAAGCACTCTATGTGAATACTTGTGTCGGTGTGCGAAACCGGAAGGACGCAACGTACTATGCTGAAAGCTGACGTCGGACTTTCGAGGAATAGTGCGATGAAAACAGTCCGACCAGATTCGTCAGCTAGAAACTCAAACCAGCTAACCATACACCAGCGTTTTTTCTTTTGGCGAGGATTTCAGTGGAAGGACGCTGATCAGTGCGAAAGGGTAGTTGTCGGTTTAGAAATCGTTGAGGTCGTTCCTGATAAAATCCCGTCCGCCAATTCGAAAACAGAGGACGACGAGAAAGTAGGGAAGAGTTAGTTAGTGGACAATAATAATTGTTATCAAGGACTAACAATGATGAAAAATGTGTTTCTCGCGGGAAAATGCTGCTGTATAATTAGCTAATCACGAACCGATCTCTGCTATATGAAAGAACGCGTGTATTATGTATAAGTTGTATAAAAGCGAGTTGGAAAGAGACGATATCTTTTATTTATATTTATAGCGAACTATGAATGTTATTAATTTAAGTCGCCGCGAAGTAGATACTGTAGCATTAAAACGTTCTTTGCTAAAAAACGAATGGACCCTTGTTGCTTTAATAGTGTTCACATCATCCAACCTTTATTCACTCTCATAGAATTTGAACAGAAAAATTCCAGTCAGAATTTTTACCGGAGCCTCGTCTCAAATTTTTTTAATGAGTTCGTCCCTTTACGAGTCCGAAGACAGTACGTCTACATTCTCGGTCCTTTCAGGTTTTTTTTCTCATGCGTTCGAAAGAAGGAAATAAAATAGAGACTCCAGGACACCGGCAGCTCTAGATCCTCCGGCAGGAGGTTGTAAAGAAGATAATACGGTCGTCACAACGATGGCTACCGGGTTAGCGTGCCACAGATTTTCTATTGGAACAGCTTGTTGCCGGGTCTCAGCCATAAAAATGTATACGGCGGTCGGGACACTCTTATTTGAGTAATATGGAGTTCCGTCGGGCGTTCTTCCCGATCACGTGTTCAAATAATGTCGGCTCCTTTTCCATGGGACTACTATACTCACTTACTATAAAACACGTGTCGCACCTTCTCGCGGAAACGCCGACCCAATAATTGGTTCCGTCACGTCTCGAAATAGCCAACGATACTCGATCCAGATCGAAGTCTGTCCTCTGTGATACTTATAAGCAGGAGTAATATTCTTAACCCTCGGACAACGGACGATTTTTATAGCTATATAATTGGCAATGCTTAGGACCGTTCACAGCTCTAACTAATAAAATAATATCCTCAATGAAACAGCTAGCTATTTAGTTAGTTAATTCCCGGTCAAAATAAACTCAAGGACTGGATGCTGGATGCATATTGCGTTTTATATTGTCGAATTTAATTTCACTTGCAAATGACGTTCCGTTACCTCTAGAATAATCGAACCTTTGTTCAATTCTCTCGGTGTCGCGGTGTCTACCGATAATGTCTTCGAATCGGTTCACGGAATCAAAAGCGGCACGAATGCTTATCTAATAAATTAGAGCATGATACGCGAGGTGGCAGATCGCATGTGGTGTCGGCTTACACGAAGCAGATCCATCATCGACATTAATTTCACGTTTGGATTGACTGCGCAACACACGACCGACATGCTAGATCTTGCAGCGGGATCGAAGAACTGCTCTTCATTCATCCCGTTATTTAATTTTGAATTAATTTATGTTTTATGTATTTTTGTCGGGCCTGATCAAGACCACGTGATCCAGATACTAAATTTGTACGAAAAGAACCACTTCTGGCGTGAGTTGTCTGGAATGCACATAAACCAGACGACGAATATGCACGAGGTGCAAGAGGAGTCACTCAATGACGCCGCTGACAGGCTATCCGCTGCGCTTCATCGAGCCTGTGTTTCTGCGATATTTTTTCGAGCTAGATCATCAGCTCCGCAGCTTGCAATCAGTCGGACATGCACCCTTATTTTATCATCATCGTAACAAAAGACTAGCAGAATAATGTTCAACAATACACATGCAAAATTTAATTACTTCACTCACAGTAACTGTTGAGGTTCCCACGATGTCCGAGTTTCATCGTCCGATTGAAAGATAAACGTTGACTGATCCCGGTGTTGAAGGTTGTCAAAACTGCATAAAACAAATAACATAGTTAGAATTGGTATTATCTTCAATTTATACAGTAAGTGAGAGATTATAAAATAATCCCGATTATATCGATCGTAAATGTTCAACATTCAATTTGATGATGTTTTCGGCGCAACTGTTTGAAACATTGCTAGCCATGTTGCGCCGAAAACATCATCAAATTGAATGTAAGTGATTACAATGCTGTTATAATCGGAACGAGAAAGAAACAGACGAAAGGTTTAGGATATTGGAAATAATAGAGATCCTTGAATTAGAATGACTTGTAGAAAAGATTCGTGAGGCTTTGAAATATGTAATTTAAATCGCGCGCATTAAATCTTTTTACGTATCTCTGTACCCGCTGCACGGCGCCACTATTGTAATATGTAGTATGTTCTTGATTTGTCTCTGTTTATTTCCCGCTCTCAAAAGACAGCTTCGAAACGAATGATTATGAATAAAATTTAGATGAACTACAAAGAAATCTAATTGTAAAAATCTATAACAATCATCCCTGATTTCCAGTTAAGACATCTACTTTCTATACCAATCACTATGACTGTACACTTGAGTCTACATATTGGAGCTCGCCTGCGCTTAACCTAATTACAAGTTTCAAACAGATCGTTAATTGAACCGTAATCGATAGATAATTAATCCAGAATATATGTAAACGAAGAACTACAAGGGGGGTTTTTAGTTGAAATATTTACAAAATTGTTTGAAACATTAATTGAACGATAAATAAAGAACGATAAATACTTAATGCTTACCACAAACTGTTAACATGTATTTTGAAAGCAGATTTCCAAAGAATCTGGAAGACCGCATTATTTCAAGACAGTTTCGTATCGAAGCGTTCGCGAGGAAAGAGGAACCTGCAAGAAGAAAGAGAGAGAGAGCACGATTCAAAAGAAGGGTGAACAAGATAGGGAAAGAGAGATACGGGAGGAAGGGGTTTGCTCTAAAATAATAAACTGCTCGACGCGTTGCGGGACTAGACGAAATCGGAACAAACGGTTCGCGCGATTTACACTGCACAGATACGATGATAAAAAGCCTGGTCTTAAATTGCCGTTGTTAGAAATGAAGCGATTGCTTAGAACGAACGACGTAAGAATCCTCATTACTCGTCCTACTGTTGTTACTTGACGTGTAGTAGTGGTAAAATATCATCCTTGCCGTTCGTTATTAAGTATAAAATTAATTAATTCGAGTTTCTTACCAGTTTAATCTAATCCGATCAACCGGTTCCCTGGATCAGTTACGCGGGACTATCACATTCTGCGCAAGCGCACTACTTATGGCGTCTATTTAGAAACTATGTATTTTGCGGTCGATTTGAATTGTTTCAAAGTTTTGGTGAAGCCGAAACCAAAATTTTGGCACCCCGATTTTGCAAAACACAGTTAATGAATTGTTGTTACGATCATTATAAAACGTTAAGTTAAACAGTGAACATGATTAAATAGTTTGCAATTTGTGAAAATTAGAATTCCCTACTCGGTCAGTAAAACAGTTGTACTTCAAATTCCATCTACGTTAGTCATGCGTCGCGTACAGTCACTTGAAAAAATTTCCGTTTGAACTAATGACATGTGATACATATCTTTATAGAAGGAAAGAAATTAGATGCATTATGATACACTGCATGTTTTAGATGTCATTGTTCTATTAGAACTGTTCGTAATTCGTAACTAGTTTGTAGAAGAACTAATTTAGTATTGTAAAGAAAGTTCACCCTTGTTTATACGTTGTTTGGCGCGCATGCTCACTCGCACATCGTACGTCGAACGAGTCTGATTGAGTCTGATTGTCCGATCAGAGAGAGAGCGGCAGTGGAGAAGCGGCTACTTTGTGTAGAAATTTTTAACAAATACATATCCCATCGCTGATATTAAACCAATAATGGAGGAAATACTATCGAAGTTGCTTGTAGGTGATAACGCGACGATACAACAGGTATGTGCAGAGAAATGACAATTAGTAATAGAAACAAATTTCGCGATGTTCGAAACACGTGTTCAACTCAATTGATAACCATTTTAAATATTGTCGAGGTTATTTCATTAAATTTCTCTCGTACTTCGTATCAGCCAATGCTGTGATCTTGCGTATCAAATCTATGTGATACATGAAATACTCTATTTCTTTTTTTAAGTATAACCTCATTCTTAGTAACATCGATATAAATACATATTAGTATGCGTAGCACGTTGTCACTTCATTTAATAAGGACAAGCATCCGTTCTATTAGTTAGCATGTAGTACTTCAAGGTTTTATATATCACCCGAGACTTTCACAATTTATGCAATAATATGTCAATATGATTCTCTTAAGGGAACCGCAGAACTTAAAGAAGCTTTTAAGAAACCAGAGAGTACGCCTGCATTGTGTCAGCTGATCGTGTCGTCGCCGAGTGCTGAGGTACATATTTTGCATATTATTTCTGTCACAAACTGTTTATAATAAGAAATTTATATGTTTAGTTACGTCAATGTGCGGCTATATTGCTTCGGAAACGTTATGGCAAAGGAAAGCATTGGTTAAAATTACCACAACATATACGTAGGGAGTTTAAATCAATAATTTTACAGGTAAGAAGATACTAGTTTAAAATGGATTTAGATTTGATCAGTATATCCTGTGTTTTCTTATGTTCCAGGCGTTAGTTAATGAACCAGAGAAATTTGTTAAAAATGCTATCGCACAGTTAATAGGTGTAATTGTAAAACATGAATTGCCTAATAACGAATGGCCAGAAGTTTTACAGTTCACTCAACAATTAATTACTAGTGAAAATTTAAATGAAAAAGAGGTATAGAATGAATGAGGTATACATAAAACTCGTAAAGTTTCTATCACATTTTGTTTCTGCACGATACAAATTTATTACAGTTGGGAACCTATACACTGTCAATTATGACAGAAGTTGCGCCCGACGCGTACGAAACACATGCCGGACCAATTATAGCTCTTCTGGGTCAAACATTGAACAGTTTACAAGATCTAGGACACCCTGTTGCACATTACATCTTACGAATAATGCAAAACCTTGTTCCTTTAGTTCAAGATCAACAGATTGTGAGTCTTACACAATTGAAAATTTAATCAGAAAGAATATTAGGTGGCTTTGTTTAATAAGGAATTGTATTTAACAGGTGAATGCTTATCAGCAATTGATGCCCCAAATAATGGCCACAATTCAAGCTCTTACCTCTACGAATGAAGACAAAGCTATCGAATGTTTTGAGCTAATAGATGAACTATGTGAAAATGCAACTTCTGTGATAACACCTCATGTGAAACTCCTTGTCAGTATGTGCCTTGCTATTGCTGGTAACAAGTCTTTAGATAATGCTCTCAGAGTGAAAGCAGTTGTGTCTCTTGGCTGGCTAGCAAAAACAAAGAAAAAAGCCATGATAAAACATCAACTAGTGGAGCCTATTATAGGTGAGTTACTTTAAGAAATACAAAGTCTTATTTATTCTCGTATACAAGCTCACTTGCATCCCTTGAATTTTAGATATGTTGTTCAATCTTATGTCGACACATACAGTCGCAGATGAAGACGAAGATTACTTTACCGATAATGAAGACAATGAGCCTGTAACTTGTGCCGCTCAAGTGTTGAATTTACTTGCGCTTCATTTGCCACCGGAAAAACTAGTTCCTCAATTGGTACAGTTCGTAGCGCTTGTACTAAGTTTTCCAGTACGACGTTACTCTATTAATTTATTCTTTATCATTATAGTTGCGATACATCGAACCTAGTCTACAGGGAAATGATATGTATGCGAAGAAAGCATCGTATCTAGCAATGGCTGTATTAGCAGAGGGATGCTCGGTATACATCTCCTCTAAATACCTTGAATTTTTCTTGCGTTGCACTTGTCAAGGAATTTCCGATCCTGCTCCCGTTGTCCGAAATGCTGCTTTCTTTGCTCTCGGACAGTTTTCGGAATATTTGCAACCAGACATTTCGAAGTATTCCTCCGAGTTATTACCTGTATTATTTGAATATCTTAGTCAAGTATGTGCTCATATTAAGCAAGAGAAAAATGCACCACCGTCGATTGACCGCATGTTTTATGCGTTGGACATGTTTTGTGAAAATCTGAACGACAGCATTCTACCGTATTTGTCAACGTTTATGGAAAGACTTCTAGAAATTTTGAATGCTGACACTCCGATACACGTTAGAACGCTTGCGCTGAGCACTATCGCTTCAGTAGCCATAGCCAGTAAAGAGCACTTGTTGCCATATTTCGAAAGGGTGATGTCGATTTTGAACAGTTACCTTTCGGAAAAAGAAACAGACGAAACCTTGTGTCTTCAAGTGCAAGCATTTGGTTCGTATGGTTAAAGGTACTCAGCTTGTACGCAGTGTGTAATACTGTTAAGACTCATTAACGACATTACAGCCACGCTCGCAGTGCTTGCGAATTCAATCGGCGAAAAAAATTTTGCACCTTTGGCTGGCAGATCTCTTAGTTTTGGAATCAATCATCTAAAGGAAACGCAAGATCCGGATCTAAGAAAATCCACTTACAGCTTATTTGGCGCGATTAGTGCTATAATGAAGAAAGAGATGGCGTCCGCTTTACCAGAAATTATTGGAAAGATAATATTAAGTATGCAGAGTTCGGAAGGCATAGTGGTGCGTTCATTTTTCAAAAGGAGTACAAACTGCGAGAAATCAGTTTATAGAAATGTTATTCGATTTTCAGCCTCACTATAAGGAAGAGGAAAGTTCTGCCCTTGCGGTTTACGAGGATTTCATTGAAAGCGAAAACGAAAGTGAGGAAGATATTGAGAATACCGATGACGAGGACGACGACGACGATGAAATTGCAGGTTACAATGTTGAAAATGCATACATTGATGAGAAGGAGGAAGCGATTCTGGCCTTAAAAGACATTGCTGAACATACGGAGTAAAACATTTGATTAATGACTATTTTAAACGTTTGTCACGCGATTTTACATTTGTCATTATTCTAGAGAAGCATTCCTGCCATATCTTCAGACAGCTTTCGAGGAAACATTCAAATTAATCAATTATCCTCAAGAAGATATTCGGAAAGCTGCCATTGACGGTCTTCTACAGTTTTGTATCAATTTCTCAAAAATTAACACCAACGAAGGAAAGGAAGCATTGTTGAAAGCTCTCTCTGTGTATATACCAAAATTGTCGGAATTAATACGGCTAGATGACGAGCGAAATGTGGCAATTCATGGGTTGGAAACCTGCGCCGAATTACTGAAGGAAATAAAGACAGATGTTTTTACCGGTGAGGGGCACAAGGAAGCTATAATGAATTGTATTCTGGATGTTATTTTAGGTTGGTATTTAATTCAGATTGAAAAATTCAGTGATGTTTAACATATCTGAAAGTTCAATTGTTACAGGCCAGACTCAATGTCAGGATCAGGAGGATTTAGAAGACGACGAGACTGAAGCTGAGCAAGATAAATTATTATTCGAATGTGCGGGTGATGTGTTGGTCAATTTCGGAGAACTAGTCTCTCCAGAAGAGTTCTCGCTTTTCTTCCAAAGGGTGCTTCCAAAACTTCTAGAAAGATTGGTATGATTCTATCTCTACTGAGTACAAAACATAGTAATTTTGTATCTGAATGAATTAATTGTTTCCAAAAAAGAACAAATCAGAAGCGGAGAAATCGTTCGTAGTGGGGACCATTGCACAGTGTTTCTCAAGACTGAAACACACTGCCTCTGTAAATCAATTCCTTCCTATATTATTAAGACTCGCAGACGATCCCGGGGACGAGGTCCGGAATAATGCGATTTACGGAATCGGCGAACTCGTGTTGCACGCTAAAGAGGCTGTCTTCCCGTATCCTTTTAATGTGGCGCAGCAAAAATTGTCTCGACCATCAGTCTACCGAAAAATCGAGATATTGGAATATTTCTTTAGCAATAGTATCGCAGGCATTACACCGACATTTTGTCAGTGCTCTCCAATGCGCTTGGGAAAGAAACTCATGCGGGGGCTCGCGACAATACAGTCGGTGCGATCGCGCGACTCATCATCACCAATTATTGGAGTCTGCCTCTGGACCAGGTGTTTCCAGTTTTTGTTGAGCAGCTGCCATTGAAGGAAGATTTCGAGGAGAATAAGGCAGTCTTTGGGAGCATATTGACGTTGTATCAAGCTGGCCATTCCATTTTAAAACCGCACATGCAGACGTTGCTGAAGTTAGCGGTGAATGTATTATACGAGGGAAGCGCCACCGATGATGGTACGTTTCGTTACATTTCCTATTGCATTACGAGATGAGAATACGCACTCTCACGCCTTTACACTTTTCCGTGCAGAAGCGATGAATTTGGTCCTAGAATTCATCAAATCGGCACAGCGAGACTTTCCAAACGAATGGAGTGCCATGTACGCCGAGCTTCCGGCAGAGGTTACGACGAAAGTTCAACCGATGATATATTTCTGATAGATATATCAAGTTATACGCAGAGTACTGGAGAGTACTTTCAGAGTATACAATCTTTTATAATGTATGTATACATATTTTCTCTATTCAATCTTGACCACGAAATCATGGAATCGAACCTTCAATAAGAGCAATTCAGTTAAATGAACAATGAAGTGGGACGTACGTCATACTCCATTCGAATACTTTTAGTCGTAACCGCAGGTAGTAAGATTTCTCACAGAGAAGCACGAATTCCTTCTATAGAGATATATGTATGTATATATACGAATCGAGCTGTTTATATTAAATTCTAGTCTGTTGATTGGTCTTTTTTCCTCGTTTTCATTTTAGAAAAATTCGATGAAATACTCACTGCGTCATATTAAGTTATTCCGGATGAATCACGTATAGACCGATGATTATTCTATCCTAATGGTTATACACGCACCTTACAAAAGGGCGGTAAATGTATTGTTATTCAAGAGCAGACATTTCAGTGGCCTGTCTCGCGGTTGTTTGTAATTGAAAATGCTCGGCGTATCATGGAGCTTTTTCATGTACACATTGAACATAAACCTGTACCATTTGAAGAAATAAAAGTGTTGCACTATATCCCTTTTATAAAAATTGCGACTGTATCTTTCTTATCTTCGAAATTGCATCGCTAAAAATACCAACGCAAACAAAGTTGCACAAAACTTTATCACGACATAGGCGGGTTCGGGTATCATCAAACAACGGTATCGTTGTTCGGAATCATCAATGAAAAAATACAAAAATATTCGTGTTGTTGTTCCACAGATTTCTTCGTGAAATTGTACAATAATACAGGAAAACAATGATGTAAACAGATGATTTTTCGAATGTAAATATTAATTACATCAGTTCCACTGTAATTAACAAGCTGTAAGAATTTAAGTAGTGGAACCGCCCGTTGAAATAAACATCGAGCCTCCCGCGACGCTATCGATATATTATCTGGAAATATAAGATAACTCCCATCGATCCATCGTGTTTCTGGCGACTTGACGAAATATGTACTCTGATCGTCTTACCTAAACGTGTCCAATCTCGGCAGTGACCATCGCGCACGTCGGTGTTCCACGTCCGTACAACCATTACAGAATCATTTCTGCATACAAGAATCTCTGCCCGCGCGTTTTCGGGTTTAAGAAACAGGAGTGTTCGACTATAAACAGTGTGATACGTTTGCCAGCAACAGGTACGAACATGAAGCGTTAAAATCAGCCGCGACCGTAGGACAAAGTGGTGTTAGAAAATCGGGAACCATTTTATTCTATCGCTGACGATACTGGATCCTGGATACGCGCATGAAAACGAAGACAGTGAAGTATGACATCATCGCGTTTAGAAACGGTCGGTCGGAGGAGATCCAGCACGTGTCAACGGTTACAAGTCCGAGGGACAAGGGTCCGACTCTGACATTGATGTCCGGTAACATGAGTACGATCACGTGCACAGGTTTTACGGACGTCGCACGTTTACGTGGTCGTTACATACGCAAAAAACACGGGAACATTACAAAGCGTTAAGTTGAAAGCGTTCCGTATACGCACCGACGCGAGGGAGAAGAAGAGGTTCGTCTTGGGCAACCGATGCGGCTTGACCGACGACGTCAAAACAGTAAAACGAAAGGACGCCTATCAGGGTTCGAGTACGATGCGCGGTTCCTACGAAGCGTGCAACACGTTCGGAGAAAGTGTTCCGTCCTCGTACACCGTCGCGATGAGTTCTACGACCAGATGATCCGGGCCGTTTTCGTGAAGCGGCAACGGCTGATGCAAACCTGTCGATCGACGACCTTCCGATAGTGAGACGACGGAAGTCATAAAGCGTCCCCGAGGTTCTTTTCGTGCCATTGAGCCGGGTGAGTTAGTCATCGGCGATCCGAGCGTGTGTGTACCTACAGCCACAACCATCCACGTACACGGTGTATCGAAATTCCATTACGTTGCTTTTCCGACAGTGCTATACCATTTAAGAGCAGCCGTTTCACAAGCGTTGCTTCTACAGATCGATCGGTTGCGACCGGAATTTTCCCAGTACGTCGGTTACACAATTACGAATACTTACGAATACGCGGGAATTAAGTAGAATTAATTAGAACCGGTCGTTTCAGCTTGGAATCGGTAGATTCATCGATTGAGTGCTCCTGGAAATTTGGAATCTGTCGATTACAATGAAGATTTCGTAATCGCACGGTGTTTCGTAGGAATTGATCAACGTTATCGCTGGGCCAAGTATACACATCATAGTTGCGACTGGAATTTTCGCAGAGTACTTACGATTACGCGGGAATTATCGGAACCGGATGTTTCGAAATTCGAGCGTCGACTTGGAATGGGTAGATTCACCGATCGAGTACACTTGGGAATTTTGAATCTGTCGGTTACAGTGATGATGGTTACTAGACTGCGGATCTTTATGCAAAATAAGAATGTTCTGCAGTTGTTGTGGGAAGCAGAAATAAAATAAAAATTGATTTCTTACAAACAACATTACGGTATTCTTAGTCTAATCTTTTGCTGTTTTATATTTCACACAACCAATTTTTTTATAAACGTATAAAGAGATCCGCAGTCTAACGATTACAATGCTGATGATTTCGTAATCGTACGGTGTTTCGTAGGAATTGATCAACGTTATCGCTGGACAAAGTACATATACACACCATAGAGGCGGGGAAACGCTGTAAACGATCAACAGGTCTCAACGGTCTCGCCCGGGAGCGCCCAAATTTTTGGACACCCTATACGTGCACGCATATCGTGTGCTTGATGCTGGCGCGCGTCCTTGGGATCTCCACCATGACTCGAATCGAAAAGGAGCCGTAGGTGTACGACCCATGTCCGTGGCTCGGTTGTTACCTGTCGAGCTTAGCATGCTTCATGGAGATATCGCTAGTGGCAAGTTTCGTCAGACGAAAGTGGTTTATTGCGCGCGACCATTCACTGCGGTTAAATCGTCCGACCCGCCGACCAATTGTCCGAGCAACGTGTCTGCATAGTGGAAATAGTACGTCGTGCGCGCTACAGCGGTCAGTTTTGGCGGAAAATACAAACCGGACGGTGTGAGTGTCGTCATCTCTTCTCTCATTCCGGTGAGTGCTATTTATCATCATTAAACAAATGTGTTTGCTAACCTAGCGGCCACTATCGAAAGTTACGCTGGTATCCAAAGGACAGTTTAAAATTGACACTTTTCTGTGTACGCGTCGAGTGTTTTGTTCCAAGATAGTGATTACAATTGTCACATTCGATTAACCGATTTATTTCAAGAATCTCTTCAGACTTCCCCGATATAGACGTTCGCTAATCGATTGAATGGTCGAACGAATTGGCGAGAAGTATTTTTAATATCGATTTCAGTGAAGAATAATGTGTGTGATTTTTCAATTTTTGTATCGGTTTTGATCACGGCAGTAATTGATTTTTTATGGCAGCGTTCGTGAGTGATATTTCTGAAATTAAACGTCAGGTGGCTTATTGTTTCGACCATTTTCGGCGAACAACGATAATGCGAAATTAATGATACTTTCGCATGATTGGCTCAAGTTTTTCGTTATTATTGCACCGTTATTACACCGTCTCGGGAATCAGTTTACAAATGCAAGACTTCCTCCAGGTTTTCCCGTTTCGCCATTAAATTAACGATCGGCTCTCGGCTGACCCAGTATCGTAACAGTTTTTTGTCGCGTTATAAATGTACGCGGAGAGATACACTGGTGACTTTTTTTGCGCGTAAATTACTCGCGCTACACGACCGATTGCGTGTTAAACCGGTTGCTCGATTATTTGATCGTTAATCCAGCGATACGATTATCAGTTGGTCGTCGCGTCGGTGCTTCTGTCAAAATTTTGATCGAGGCACACGTAATTAGCGGATCGCGTTTTTGGATATATTTCGGTACACATGATCCTATCATAACGATCTGTCTAAGTGAAAACAATTTTATTTTATTTGCCGGCCGATTATTCTCGCGCGAGGTCGATTCAAAATCATGCCAGCGCCCCTATGCGAAGTCATTTATGTCAATGCGCAGCCGCAATGCTTGAAACAGTGGGGGTGACGCACTGGTGACCTTGAACCACGATATCATTTCGTTTCGGGCACGACTCGCGGACGTCGTTTATTGTTGGAACAAATTTCCATTTTTTCTTCCTGTGCTTAAAAATCGATAATACCCAATAAAATATGATGGAGTATAAAAAAAGGCATTTGACCACTGTGGCGAGCAGACCAATTGTACCTTTTCTTCGAATGTCGTCGATTTAGTTGTTAAAATGATCCGGAAGGATGGGCATTGTAAGTGCCCGCGACACAGCTTGCATGCGAAGCTGCTAATGCAGGATGCGATTAAGATTCGACGATTAAAAGACTGGCAGCATAGTGGGAGGCCACTGCATTTTTAAGTCACGCGACGATCATTATTTTCGTCACGTCGATGAATAAATGGGCTATAACATCACGGTAGATTTTATGTAAATCGCAATGTTTATTGGTATTTTGTTTTTCGGATGTGTGTGTGCGAATTTTTCCTGAGGTTCTTGGAATTGGCGAACCTTGAAGACAAGTTTACGTGACTTACATTTTTACTTAAATTTTGGAACTACGGGAATGCGTTTGCGGGTAGAATGGAAACACGGCATAGATCACTGAGCGATCTCGCTCCGATTGACAAGGGACAATTCATGGATGCACACATTACTTCCGGTTGCGCGGAGTATTCATCCGTGACTCGTTCACCACAATGATCAGACGATTGCCCATAAAACGTCACTTTCACACTCGACGGCAATACCGGGTCACCTAGAGCGATACGCTTCCATTTTCCACCAAATATCACAAGTGAGAACAAACATTATGAGCTTCCTTTTTATTAAAAAACGAAATACGTCCTCACATTCTTTTTATAGTCTAACTGTAAAATTTCATTGATAAAGAAGTGATCGGCGGAGTGAGGATTTTATGAATTCCTGATAAAAATGAGTGGGTGCACTTTAAAGCAGGAGATAGATTAAAAGAATTTAAGAGCATTAGTCGCAGCTTATCAAAGTTATCGAAGAAGGAAAGTTCCTGTTTGGCTCCTGTTGAGTGTAATCGTCGGGAACAATGTTTATTCTGCATAAAAATCCGCAGTGTAGTAATCAGTAACGTGAAAAAGAGTCGAAGCAACACTATACGTCGACATTAAAAAGAACCTGCTTTTAATCGGGAGGAACAGGGGGTCACTGACCAAGTAGCGGTCACGTGCTCATCCGCCGGACAATTTGTCACGAAAAGTATCATGTCTCGCTTGGAGAAGTGTATTGAGATTCCTATCAGTCGCTCGCCCCTTGTACAAAACTTGAGTCACGGTCAGGCGATCAAGATCTCAATGTCGCGAAGCGAACAGCGAACGAGCCGTGGATCAAGATCGAGAATGAATCACAATTCGAAACGGGCATCCTCGATGGAGCTTAGACTCGCCCGACATGTTCAACGCAGAAAGGAGAATCATCGTCCGACACTGGGGAACAGGTTTTCGGCAGAGATGCGTCGCGAATCCGACAGAGAAAGTCATCCGCCGTAATAACGGGTTCCGTTAAACCAGCTGTCGCGTTTCTTCGAACAATTTGTCCTGCGCACCTCTTGCTCGTTTCGTTGCGATAGTCTTCGAGAACTTGTATGTAACCTTTAAAACTGAATTTTCACTTTTATTCTAATTCTATGTAATAATATCCTCCCTTTACCACAATCGTGAATTCTTAGGTAATATTCAACATACATAGTTGCAATTGTACTTTAATCCCCGTGTCCAATATCGTTACACTCGTTCTTGATTCTCCTTATCTGCACTTTTTAGAATTATGCACTGCGAGTCACCTGATCTTATCATCTTCCGTTACATCAATGTTGTTATCTTTGAAACAAAATGGTTTACATCAGGGACCAAAAATAACAGTTATTTTAAAATTTTCTACGATAAAAATCATTCATAAAAAGTTGGTTATTATTGAAATTTAAGACAATCTTATTTGTAACCAATATAATTAGCTAAATCTTGACTGCAGTAATAAATTTTACGCTCATAACTTATGAGCGACCGAAATAAACTTTTCGGATAACTGTTATGAGCGATCGAAATTAATTTCTCTCAACGATAACATTTACCAACAAGAGAAAAAATTGTCGGTTACTTATAATCCTTATTTGTAACCAATATAATTTTAGTCGATGAAATACTTGTTAGTCCATGCCTTTTTTTTTTTGGTTCATAACAGTTAGAGTCCCTAGTTTACATTCAAACCAGGTTGAAATAGTTTTCTTAGGAGAACGTGTTGGTGGATTGAACATTTTCTACACGGAGATGCTTAAATTTCGAAAGAAGCATCCTCAATTTTGACCAGGGAAAAGTTCCTCTAGTTTCGTTGATAGTATTAATTAGCTCCGAATTTTTTCGGACAGCTCAAATTCGGCAACTTTCGGTTCATCCCGCAGATGCACTGAACAAATTACTAAGCTCCGTATCGGCGAGGCACCCTCATCAACAGAAACTAACCTCTCCAATTACAGTATCAGATCTCCGTACTAATTGTAATAACTAATCCTTATCTCTCTATCGCGCCACACTTTCTGCAATCGCACCCACCCCGAGTCGTAGCAGGAAAGCTTAGAAACGTTTTTGCTTGCAGTGGCGACCGATACTGGAGCTCCAGCACGCTAACCGACACCGTCGTCGTTGGATCGCGGAGGATCCTGTTGAATGAATGGATCCGAGGCCACTGTGGAGAAGCTGAAGCGCAACAGGCGTTGTGAGCCGGCGAGGGAGTCGCGAAAGCTTTTCTGGTCGGAAAAGCGCGCGATTTTCGCGGCTGGAGGGTTTCGAGTGCAGCGCGGACAGACGAAGGGAAAGGGGGACAGCGTGATCTAGAGTGGCCCATTTCCCTTATCACGATAAAGCGGTGCTCTAACGGTAGTGCCGCTTCAGAGGCCGCAGTGACGGAGCACGAAGCGAACGCGGCCGGTCGCTTCAGGGTGGTGACTCATTTCCACGTACGATCAGTCTGCCCGTGGATCGTAGCCGCGATGTATCGAACGGCCGCGAGGCCGACGCCGTTTTCCTTTTTGTCCTCCTTCTACTACCCGCTGATCAAGTGAATCCAGCCGCTGCCGTTTCCGGAACCCCGTGCAGTCGACGCCTCGAGGAAACATGGACGTCGAACTAGTCACCCGAGCGTCCTTGAACTCCCTGCAGATCGTGGACGATGCACGGATCGTCTCGCCGAACAGTCTCGACGAGTGGACCTGGTCTAACTTAAGAGTGAGTCATTGCTTTTTCTTATTCCTCCTTTTGTCTGATTGTACAGGATTTGACCGAGTTGGTGGTTGGCTCCTAGCAGCCTGGCTGTTGTTGGTTCCTACCTTTGGCTGGTTTCAGAGGGTTTAACCCAGATGATCGATGATTCCAGCAGCCTGGATGAGTATATCTGGTTTGCTTTAAAGGGAATCACTCAGTTTTCTTATTTTGTGATGATTCCTCCTTTTGGGTGGTTTCAGAGAATTTCACTTAGCTGATCGTTGATTCTAGAATGTTCGATGAGTACACCTGGTTTGTCTTAAGATCGCATCCCTTAGTTCTCTTCTTTTCTGATGGGTCTCTCTTTCGGGTGGTTTTAGCCACTACCAGCCTTGATGAGTAAACGTGGCTTATCTTGAGAGGGAATCCCTCAGTTTCCTTATCTTCTATTGGTTTTAAGAAGCTGTAGAGAGTTTTACTGTGTTGGTTCTCGATAGGGTATCAATCTTTTAAATACTTGGTGAAATTAGAGCTACATGGGAGAAATGCAACGGTTTCATCTAGATTGAAAGTACCCATTCTTATTTTCTGTTAGTTCCCCCCTTCGAGTGGTTTCACAGAATTGAATTGCAGAGTTGATTGAATATTTGATATAGTCGACGGAGTTAGGACAATATTGGAGAAGATGAGTGAAGTTGGTCCTACCTTCGAGTCCCTTCTCTTCATTGATCGTCTGTTTTGGGTGGTTTCAGAGGGTTTGGCTAGTTCGCTAATAGACTGAGTATCTATGAAAGTATCTATTTGTGTATGAAAGTGCAAACTTGCATGCATTTCCGCAGTCTGCTGATAATGTATCAGTACATAGACTGTTTGGTCTCCAAGTATGCAGTTTGTGGACAAGATATAATGGACTCGTCAACTTTCTGTCGGTAATTTCCAAAGCCCTCTTTCACCTAGCTGCAGTTATTTAATAACCTGTAAAAATCCAGTTAAGATCTTCTTCATAAATTTTTGCAGGGTAATCTAGTAATCTCCTTGAGATTACGATTGAATACAAACAGGTTATCTCACAAGATCTGCTCTCATCAACCGATTCTCAGAACTACATAAGTTCGCTAAATCTTGTTCAGGAATTAGAGTTCGAATCTCATGGCAAAACGAGATTAATCGCATGTTTGCACGTTCGAGATACCGCTATTTGAAGCTACGAATATTGATATCACCTTTTTACGCCTTCTGGAAAACAATACAACGAAACATGTGTGCAGTGTTCCCGCGATTGTTGTGAGAACCTCGGGGGTATCGAGTCTCAGGAAACGAAATGGTACTACGTTTTTCTACGTGTGCCGAACATAGATTTCTTGGATAACTTTTCCAGATGTAAACGACTATCCTGGGTAAACAACGGTGCTAAGCGAGAAATTGTTGTACTGTACTAACGCTATTCCATACCTGAGAATGATACATCGAGTATCATGAAACCCCAATTTAAACAACCTAATACCTTAATTTCTTTGTAGCGCGATCGACCGCCCAAGGGGGAACCCGCCAGTAGTGGGGATAAAAAGGTCACATCATCCGCATACCCGAAAGTCACATCAATTGCGGGAACACTGTATTCCTATAATCATAATGCGTTTTGGAAGACAGTATTCATTTCCACATTAAAAATTCAAATTCTTCTAAGCAAAATTACAAAAAAGTATTACTTGGCCCCATTTTGTTGATCATCCTGTACACGAGGTCGAGACCACCATTTTTCCACTTTTTATCTGCACAAATAATTGCTCACGAGATTTCAGAATAGTTGGCATATTTCTCGAACGAACGATGCGTGCGACTTTATCGAAAGATCGAGCATCATGCGGCTGAATTGTAGCACCTGTTCGGTAATTGATACCGCAATCGACTGTTACGTCACACGAGCATGATCTCGACGCTCGGAGGAACGTTCCGAGACTGCGAATTCCAGTTCTGGATCGGCGTTCTTATACGAGCGGTATTTCTCAACGGATAGGCGAAATATTCTGAAACGGAAACATCGGTAGAGCCGTAAAAGGAGTTCGATCTCGAGCCAATTTCGTTTTAATCGCGACGGTGATGATTAACGTCAGCTAAGTAGTTTATGGACCGACTTAAGACCGAGTCACTTGTTTGTGAACCGCGATGGAATTCACCTGCGGCTTAAATATTAACTGGTTGCGAGACCGTTTTGGTGGTCAACGGTGACCGGCGTTAGCTGAATCAAATAATCATTCAATCCCTAAACGGCAATGTTTACGACCCGGCTAATATGATTATTCGACTGCGGATGTTTGCGTGCACTCACGTTCTCGGATATTGAATCGTTGTTCACGGATTAGTTCGTAAAAGAACTGCACCCTTGATGCGCAATATTTGGGCTACTGAAACGCTTATAATATTTTTATTGAGGGAAATAGATCTTGCACTTAATTAGCTAAATAATTTCTTTGCAATTTCAGAAGGTTGAAAGAACTTAAAACTTAAAAATTTCACAGCGAAACAAATTCTTTCACTGTAATCGTTGCTATTATGACGCAAGCATTTATGCAGCAGATCTGGATACGGAAGCAAAAAACTATTATGTACAGCGAGGTTTGCGATGCTGTAAAAATTACGGCGATCATTAAGCAACATTAGTATTTAATTTGGTCACGCTTCAGCCATTGTTCCAGGGTTAAACAGTTTTAATGAAACACTATCCGGAGAATATCGACCAGTGCTTGTCATTTCAACATTATATGGAATTCATTTAGTGTTAGTATCATTTTACTACTCTGGTTTCTACCACTTTCATAATTATGGGCACACATATGAAATTGACAGAAAAAACGTTTGTCATTCTTGTTTTCTCCCGACCTCTATTTTTATCATGTACGAAGACAATGTTATTATTACTTGCAATTTCGAAATCGATGACTACGCAATTTCGTAATTCACCGTCTCGCCTCGATATCATCCTAATCGCTAGACTGCGGATCTTTATGCGTGAAAGTCTTCGCGAAATGTCAATAACGTCTCGTTTGATATTTAACACGAAAATATTTTGTGGAAATGTTGAATTGTATTTATAAATTTCTTTGTTGCAATCAGAGTAAAAAAGGTAATCACATTGAAAAATGGACGATTGATGAAGTTAATCGTCAACCGTTGATTAAAAAAAGAAATCATCGAAAAATCGTATCAAGAGTCTACACAAATTTTATTTCGCATAAAAAATCTACAGTTTACTAACCACGCACGTACTGCTTCCGTTTAGTGATGGTTCACACGGTCTGAGAAAACATTCTGGCCACAATGATGATTTTCAATTGCAAGTCAGACATTAGCGAGGTTGGGTGAAACACTATTTCAAATATTTAATAGCAAATAGTCGATTTCATTTATACCGTGTGTACAACTTTTCAACAAGTGATGAAAATGTTCCCTCCAAAATCCAAACACATTCATTTTTATCGCCATTTTCTTTGTGCATAACGAGCTTTATCATTGCTCCTGCCTTTATCGTCGTCGATAAAAATTTCCGTACGGAATATACATGTTGTTATAACGATAATCGTTCGATTTAGTCGATTGGATATTTGCAATCTTTCTTCTAAATTTTATCCGCAAACGGTAGTCGCGAAGATGATCAAGAACGTTCATCGATATCTCATCGCTTGGTGAACGTTTCCGTGGATCGCAGTATCTTCAGATTGTTGATTGCGTTTAGATGAGCTGTATCGCATTTTTCACGCCAGCTGGCTGGATTACAAGGAAAAATCGATGTTTTTACGGTATACGCGCCTTAACAGCCTTTTTGTAGCATCGCTGGCTTGTATCAATAAAGTAACTCGATAACTGTAATAGAACCGAAAAAATGTGTTGTCCAATCTCGATCGGTGTCCTTCGATGATATCCGCTCGGCTGGAAGCGCATTGATAGCGACTCGCTCTTGAATCTTGGGACTCGTAAAGTGCAGATTCTCCCGAAAATGCGATGGAACATCAGGAGAAACAGTAAAATATAAATTGTAATGTTAAAATAAAATATAAATTAGTGGATAAAAAGGATTATAACGGGGGAAAAATATAGAACTGAGTCAGCTCAGTTTCATTCATATAATCCGGAGAAAGAATAAAATATAAATTATAATATTAAAATAAAATATAAATTAAAAAAGATTAAAAGAGTCGTTTTTTACTCGTTTCCGTGAACTGCTTCAATTAATAGCCAGTCGAGTACTCGAAGCGGCATATTAACTGTTTTGTAATTAATGGTAGACACTTACAGATACGTACAGGATTCCAATTTATTTCCAGTAGCGATAAATTATAAGTACAAGTGGGATCAACGCGACTTTGTTTTATTTTGCTCGAGTGATCCCGAGTAAATTAGCGATCGGTCGTATAACTTTCGAAACATAATTACGAGAACGATATTGACGTATCTACTGTTTCTGTTTCACTCTGAACTATAATAATAATAATTCAGAATAGAAGAAAGCACCACATTTCACTTTTAAAATGAATTTTCTCTTCGCTGCTCACATCCTACGAGCCAGTGTAATCATTCGCATTCCGCTGTACTTAGAATAAGTAGAAGCGACGGTCAATGGTCAGACACGCAAGAAAGTTTTCTACATTTTCTTCTCACTTCGTGTTAAAACTTTTAACATATCACGTACGATATGATAAATTCGAGTAATTATTGAAATAGAGAGCCTATTCGTTTATCTTCAAGATCGAGTAAAATCAATTTGCTTCATCGTAGGAAATGAACTGTCATTGATTAATTATCGCCAAGACGCGGATAAACGATTATTTTTCTAAGCGGTATCGCCAGCGAGCTTGGCAAAATTTTACAGCGGGTCGTTATCGATAGAACGCGTTATCGATAGTTCTAATCGCGCGGCGCGGGAATGCTAAATATTTTCAGATATCGACCTTCTGGGTTATACAATTCTGGGAAAATTCGATATCCAATTAAATCCGCCGGGAGGAGAAGATCTTTTTATAAATACGTCTCCGAGGACGGACATCGCCATATTGGCATCCAGTTTATTTATTCAATTCCTATAATTGCAAGCAAATGGAGTAACTGTTCAAATAACAAAATGGTCGACCAGTCTGCTTTATTGTTCAAGACCTCGATGCTTGATAAAATCAGTTGTCTAATCATTGTATCTTTCCAGTGCGAAATAAATTGATATTCCCTTTTCGATTATTCAAACAAAATTTGGCCAGCAATTAAAAGATAATAAATAATTTTAATAAAAAAACCAGCTAAATTTGTATTTAACAGACAATAAGGACCACTTTAATTCCTTTTTAACAAGGTTGCGTTTTTGTTATCTGTCGACGCACCTTCTCGTCCTCTTGGAAAGAGCACTGTGTTTCAGCTATCTATGGATATCAAAGCTTGCCATTACATGTTGTCTTTTTTTAAAAGCTGCGATCTTACAATTACAATAGTATAAAGTGTCCCGATAATAATTGCTTCTAATTGATTATAAAAAATCAAGTCCTTTGGTACATGTATAAAAAAGTTATTCCATTTTAAAGGGCGTGCGAATACTTTTTACACTCACTGTAAGTATCAACGGTTGGAATACACGGTTGGAATAAATGTTCTCTTGTTTGTAATTCCAATATTGAACACTGCATGATGTTGAAATAAATCTCTTACGAGATTTTCTACAATAAAAAAAAGCACTGTGGTTCGAACTCCTTCGAACAAAACGAAACCACGCGAGGTCGAGGTACCGCGTTGTTATCACGCGCGCGTGACAGCGGCCGTCGAAGCATTATGATAATTGAGAGAACAGGTGGAACAGGGAAAGGTGGAGGGTGTGGGAAGAGGTCGAACCCGCGGGTTCGGGATTGAAGATCAATATTCGCCGGACCGAAAGGTTCGCCGCGAGCTCCGGCGGATGCACGAAAACGCACGCGCGAGGAGAGGAGAGGAGAGAAGAGAAGAGGAAAGAAGGAGAGGGAGAGAGAGAAAGAGAAAGATGGTGTTCCCCGTTCCGACGAAACTTTCGAGTCCGGGTGCTGGCACCGACCGCTTTTCTGCCGTGGAAAGGAGACGCGGGTGCCGTTGGAGGCGCCGCTCGCGTCCCGCGATACAAACGCACATAGTCGCAGGAAACACACACGTGTGCCCACACGCATAGTCCGCCGGTTTTTATCGTGCTTTACCAGCTGCATAATTCACGCGGCCCGCCGAGCATACACGCCGATTTTCCGTCAGACTGCCGGTGACCGCCGGGGATACGCACACGTCGGCCGCGCGCGGTTCCACACGCGATTTTCAGTGTGCTGCTTCCGATTTTGTGAACCATGTGCCTGTGCTCGTTGTGACCACGGACTTTTTCAAGTTCGCACACCCCTGGGCGTGGATTCACTCTCCGGATTTTACGAAATTCCCCACTAAGAGGTACGCTCCAGGTTTCTCGCCCCGTTCAGGGCCTCCAGATGTGATCGTCGCCTTGTTGTGACGCGTACATGATCTTTTAACGGCTCTTTGGCGTAGTATTGTTGACACATCGCACCCCGGCAAGAATAGCGAGACAACCAAGCAATTTTTAGTATTCTCACAATAACGATTTTAAGGAAATTATAAAATTTCCATGGACATAGTACAGACATCTTTAGCCTTTCAGGAAAATATTTTTGGAAGTAAATTCGACTTAGCTCTATAAAATGATATTACGGATGCCTCCATCAACTCTAAAGTGACACTGTTCCTGCCCCACTACAGATATGAACTAACGCGAAAAGAAAATATGACGTTTTGCTAAACGCATTTATCACTGTTCCAACTTCAAAATCGTTATTTGATTAGATGTGTCATTGTTCTTGGTGGGACGGACGCGAGGTCTTTGGGGTTTTCTTCTTTGCGAGTTTATCTTTTTGTGAGAGACACACGGCTTCCGGTCTTAAGCCGTGGGATGATTTTGCAATTGTGAAAATAACAGATAGGCTTCCAGGGGATTTTACTATCGTCAGAAGATGATTGTTGTGATAAGCACATGGCTTTTATACCATTCTCTCGTCTCCAAGTTTTTGCTTCAGCTTGTTGCGACTAACTTTGGAGTAAATCTCAGACTATATTGGTTCTTTTTACTGACTGAATTGTAAAGTGAAGATTGTGATCGTAAACTTGGGTGGACAGCTATTGTAATCTGCGTTTTCTGTGACAAGGAAGCAGTTCTTCGATTGCACCGTATGATTCAATCGGTTGAAATTAGTCGTACGTTCCTAGTTTTCATCTAACAGTTCTGCGGGTCGCAGCTGTTGCGATCATGGACCTGTAATTTTTCTCTCTCGTTACTAAAGAAACGGTTTGAAGTGGTACTTCGGCTGGCATAGTTGCGGAAATAGGAGGTGAGGCCTTTTGTCTGCTGCGTTTGCCCCTTTGTGAGTCACGAAACAGACTATTTTGTGATCTAGTTGGTACTTGGTGTACTAGATACACGGTAGTAGAACAACAATTTGCCATTTTTCCGCATCACCAGTAGAATAGTCCGTACTCTAGAGTAGTCTTCGTGTGAACGAAAGAAGATCACAGAAACAAGAAGCGCGACGACTGTGATTTACAAAATATGAGATGAGTTTTATCGTGATCGTAAACTTACGTTGCTGGATCTTCATGGAGTTATTTCTGCGTGGAGATAGATAGCGTAAAGCAATAATAATTTTCTTTATTATTCGATTTCGTTTTGGTAGCGTTTCTTCTGCATTTCCGAAGACATCGAAGTTCATAGTTCAAAAAATAGAAAATAGAGCAAGATGACAAACTTCTTGTGCAGCGAAAGATATCGTGTGTCCATTTTGTGCAGTGCACACAATTCTCTGACTATCGAGTCACGACGTTTGTAAACACCGAAGAAGAAAACATGTTGGAAAAATAATGGTTCCCCTCGTTATCGTATTTTTCGTGAACGCCTCTCCGAATAGCGACAGTGACTCAGATTCGCAAACAAATCGAAGGGTCATTAGTTCCAAACTGATCGGTTCCTTCCCTCGAGAAATGTGCACGACACGTGTCGCGTTCCTTTCCTGGTCCCCACGTACTCGGAACGTTTCCTATCAATTATTTCATCCTTCTCCGCGTGACCATCGAGACAATGACTTCTGTTACCTAACTATAGTCCCGTTGTTCTGTTAATACTAGCTAATGCCGGCGATGTTCAATGGAACAGCAGACTTTCAGTGTGCAGTAGATGCAACCCGATATTTTTAGCACAAACCGTTTCTCAGAACCCGGGAAACAGCCTGGATCAAAATTCAAAGATCTCGCGCTAACATTGTTCTGGTTGTAACACTAACTATGCCTCGTGGCAGTCGTTTGCGCATTCCCGATGAAACATCGCTTCAGACTTCTGTGTTTCACACATTATTTTCGAAAGAAGCTCTGCACGAGGCGTGAATCTGCAACGCTATTCAACAATCCGGAGCATACTTCGTTCTTTAAACAAACAACGAACGTTGATTCGACGGAATTATTGCACATCTTGAGACAACCGGCAAAATATAATTTTAATTCACTGCCGACAGTCGGCAAACTCATTGATGATATTCCAGTTTTTATGACCGGAACTGCACGTGTTTGAAGATTTTTCCTTCAATTCGATCTCCGTAATTAACGCGAACAGAGTAACTTCTCGGCGAACAATTTCACTATCGCCTTGAAAATCAATTTTTTCGCTTTTTTTTTTGTATGTATGTTCACCGATTACGCCGAGATGGATGGACCAATCACGACGGAACCTTCTGCATTTTGTAGGGTATGTCTCCCGATTGATCCCTTGGAAACAAATTTGACATTTTTTCATTCTTTGCGGTTTTTATTGCAAATAAGCGATAAGATCATTTTTATAAGGGAACATGTACCAGTTACTTTTAAGGCTCGGTAAGTTTGGTGTTAATAAACAAACAGTGATACGATATTTCCTAGGCACAAGGAACTTTTATTGAAGATTTAGTGAACATGTTCAGCTCGCAAGCACTCTGCCAGATAAATTGTCTAATTAACCATTCCAAATTGATTAAATGTAGATTACGACAAAGTAACTTAATAATAGGCATAGAAAACAGGCCGGTGTTCTGTGTAAGTAGAAATGGCCAACTTCTTCTCGGGGAAACACGTGTGCCTACAAACAAGTTACCGGAACTGAAGACCGTGTTTATAGTGAAAGTATATTGAACGCTTAACCCGAGGTATGAGTTCGAAGATTAAGTGCTTTATTTGTCCACGGAGATAAAAATGATATTGCGTGTTCTATTAAATTGTTCGCTGTCATCTAACGAATCGTAAAATCAGGAATGAATAACAATCCCAAAGATGTTGAAACGGAACAACTGTTTCTGTGATCGGTAACAACTTGCCGGACAAATTGATGCTCGTCGTAAACCGTCGTGGACCGGCATAAATGGAGCAGAAAACGGAAGTTACCTGTGATTCAACCTAACAATTTACGACTTACGTCTGCGTAATAACGTATATTAGCTACGAATGTACGGGCCGCGGCCGTAATAATGGCGCACGCGGAAAGTAGGCGATTCGACGCGCAAAAATAAATCAAAATAGTGCACACGAGGCACGCCGTTTCCACTGATCGTAACCGCGAATACGTGCACGCGCATTTTCAAAATGAATTTCCCCGCGGGTTCGCCAATTTCGAACGGATTCACTTTCGATTCCGTCGATGAAATTTTTTGAGCCAATCTCTTCGCCGAAGGAAGGTTGGATCCTTTACTTCATATTTTGGAAACGTAACACGTTTATGCTTCAATCACATCAATGGCTGTGCCATAAATAACGATCTTAAAGGAAATTATTAATTCACGTTACTGGGTTACTGGGTCTATCGGTTCGAGATGATTACTGTCATGAAAAATTGATCAACCCTCGCTACTCCGAAATAATCGCATACAATATCCTGGAATACTCCATCCGCTTCTTTTTTCTACCAACAAATGATGTTTCATGTATAGCATCATATTTTAGACATCGTAAACAATTTTACGACTGAACGAGGATCGCTGTGGGAGGAAAATGGAGGGGATCCGCGTGGAATTTCATTCAGGACTCGACCGACGCAAGAATCTCGTAAAATCAACAATCCGTGGAGTTTCGGATCGTGTATTTTTTCTGTTTTTCAAATCGGTGTGAGCGCACGGGTGGCCCACGAAGCTTTATTTCAGCAACGATCGACGGTAATGGAGCACCCGCGCCCACTTGATGATTCAGTTTTCAAATAGAACGCTATTTCAGTTGCCACCGTGCTTAAAAGACCTTCTCATTCCGAAATCGAATCCCCGCGGAGCACCACGCCGTTGTACGTTCTTCGCGGACGTTGTTACGAACCTCTATACTCTATTATTAGGCCACCTTTGACGAGCTTTGGTTCCGTTCGAAAGTCAACGTGTGCCCCGAGCACACCTGGCCCTGTCATGCGTTCAATTCGAACGGTCCCTCCAGGTGAAAGTGGCCCGCCTGTATTGCTAAATGTTGATCACGTTACTTTCTTGGTAACATATCGATCGTTGGACCCGACATGCTGACCGAAATGGGCCTGAAAATCATGATCGAATCGATCGTGCGCAGAGTCGCCGGATTTAGACTCGTGTCCCCACTCTAGCTTCCCCTCCTACGACGCTAATCCCCACCCTTCCTCCTCGGCCACGTGACGTGTCACAATTAGTGATCACGTGCACAATCACTAACCCTGTATTATCACAGTGACCGCAGTGACTGTGTTTCACTCGCGCAGAGATCGTGATTTTTTAATCTAGAGTGAATTCGAGAATTCGAGTATTAGATGATTACATAAGTAAAAATAAAAATGATATGGTCACCATCCTTTTGTAATTGTAGAGAAGAATGGTGACTATATAATTGATTAATAAAGCTGTACTCTCTAAAATTTAACCATTGAATTTTATTTTCAAATCGGGCACGAACTTATGCAACCATCTAATATTTTCTCTCATTGAGTGAAATATGTTTCTCTATTAAATATACAGGGTGAGTCACGTAACGTTGCCACCTCAGATATCTTTGTTGTTTTTAAAGATACGTCAAACGTCTGAAGGACAAAGTTGAATGGTAAAATGAGGCTCGTACGATACCAACAAAATTTTTGTTTTTATGTAATTTTTTTTTTAGATATATGAAGATCACCTTAATTTTTTTTAATGGAATGAGGTATTTTTTAATACATCAATCGATGCAGCTGAACATTCGTTATAAAAAAGTACTGACCTATGTATGTCGAAAAGTTAGTATTGTAGTTCAGAAGATATATTGTGACGTATCTTTAAAAACAACAAAGACATTCAAGGTAGTCAAGTTAGCTGGGATATCCTGTATATTAGATTGAAGAACTGAAGTTAGAAAGAGTTAATGTAAAAGAGAGGGGTAAGAGAGAGGGGGCTGAGAAAGGGTGACTTTTTCCCCTCGATTCGAGTCAATTCCCCTGATCTGGCTACCCTGCCTGGTCGACCTAGTCCAACACTCTCTTTATTTCGTCTGTATAGTAATTTTCTGGTTCTTGTTTAATAAATATTTATCTAGTCCTTGAACGAAGAATATTTTCTCGTTGCATATTTCATTCTTATTGCGAGTTCTTCCACGTTTATGAATGCGGTGGTATCGATAGAAAATGATCGTATCGCTTTCCGAGTACCATATCGATCGCGAAACTCGAAATGGTAACAGAGCTGGGCAGAATTTCATTCGAGTATCAGTAGATCATTTCGCGTGCTGCGTCTGCCACGCCAGTTTCGCAGCGTTTCAAAGGGACGCTGAGGTAAAATCTTGAACAAATTGTATGAGATGTTTACAGTGTTTCTGTTTTTACCTCGGTAAATCTTGTGTGAGCAGAGATTTCGAACGATAGATAGTTAAAATGGGAGTAGTTATTTTATCATTGGTTGGTCCACTAAATTATTTTCATTTCAATCGGATTTGGAAGTTTTGTGTAATAAAAATATTGAAATTGAAGAGAATGTATATTTAAACATGATATAATCTAGTATGAATGAAGGAACGGTAGCATGAAAGCTGAAGAATGAAAATACATCGATCGATTCCACGTTGATCATTATTATTAAGTTAGCGAGAAAGTTCAAACGGCGGTCACACCGCGAATACATAATCTCACGTGAGCTTTCACTTTCAGAAACAGTTCAAAGTTAAGGACCTAGAGAAGCTGTTCACAGTATACCAGAGGAGGTTTCAGTATGGTTACCTGTCGCTGTTCGTTCTACTACAATTGGTCCTCGGTACCACGTATTGTCTGATCCTGGTTACGATGGTGAGTGCAATCAAGTTATATAATTCATTATTGTTTTCATTAAAACTAGCATACATAATAGGTAGTTCAGGAAACATTATACTTTCCTTGTTCCCGCTAACCAAATACATAAATCACACCGACAAAAAGGTTGTCGGGTCGTTATCGTTAACAAATTAGTGTACATAAATTGAGCTATTGTGCGCGTGCGCATAAATTAAATTTGGTTGATCACAAATTCAAATTCGCTTTCGAGTAATCCGTATCGATTTGAAATTTAAATGGCCTGCGTGTTAACCTTACAAACTAATGAGGAAGGAAATAAATTTTCAGTTCGTTAAAAGCGTTCGAAACATTGACACAGCTGAGACTATTCTCGAGTACGTCAGGTTACACATGTCACTATGATCGAGCTTGAAGATCAATGAACACTTGGAGGTTTTAACAATTGATTGCCAACTAAAATATTAATGAGGTCAACGAACGTCGAGAGAATCGAATAGTTATAAAATGGACTGAAAAACCGCAGTGAAACAAATTGTCTTCCATCTTCGTATTTAAATATCCTACGACCAGTCGATTAGTAGACTAAAATAGATTGAACGTCTACAGCGAACACATTGAAACAAATTTTCCACCATCTTCGTATTTGACTG
This sequence comes from Lasioglossum malachurum, assembly GCA_028455605.1. Taxonomy (NCBI): domain Eukaryota; kingdom Metazoa; phylum Arthropoda; class Insecta; order Hymenoptera; family Halictidae; genus Lasioglossum; species Lasioglossum malachurum. The sequence continues at coordinate 23,964,613 of CM052316.1, forward strand.
TCTTGCGACCAGTCGATTGAAACGCTTCTCCGCTCTATCCACCCCTCAAATCGATAATCTATTACGAAGGAGTGCCGCTAATTTCGCTGCCATCATCAGACCTTCACTGAACCAAAAATGACTGCTATTCCCGGTAATTTTATACGGGCAGAAATAGATCGGAATCGCTCTGGCCGTAATCGAGAGCTCGATTCAATTTTTTATTTGTCTCGTACTTAAAATACAAGTGTTGCGGTATAAAACAACGCCGTACAGCCGGAGATAAAATTAGCTGTTTGAGGTCAAGTCATTTTAAAGTCAAATTTATAAATGTCCCGAATTTGCGCGTTCCATAAATAATATCGTATTAATGAAGGAGTCGTGTGTTTATTTTTAATCGTTTCGTTTCTTTACGTCTCGGGCATGTTGAATAATTTATGGATACTTTCTTCGTGGAAAGTATGGAATGACTGTTTCGGGTATTTCTGATGCGGAATAATCAGGTGACCAACGTAGTTCATAATGTAGGCTGTCAGCGCATGGACCCGCGTCGTTAAGGTGTTAATTATGGGCATGGTCGTACGTATGCAACGTGTATGAACGCGCATGTGACCGCGGTTTTAGTGACTCGTAACACATCTCGGTTAAAATTTATTTCAAGAAGTTGTTCGCTCTTCCCCGGTTGCCTGCACGATAGTTACCCTGGTTGGACTGCGGATTTTACGATTTGGTTCGTTTGTTCTTTTCGGATAAAGGTCCGCAGTCCGATGATCGACTAACGAACAGGATCGGTCAGTGAACAAATGATTTTCCCGCAGGTCAGCATCGAGAACTGCGTGCCGGACGTTGTCGTCTGCATCGTTGGCAGCGCGTTGCTATGCCCAGTGATAGCCTTGTCCTTCCGGTCGAAGATCATCGCTAAGAACAGCTACTGGCCAGTGATGTTGTCCTGTTTGGTCGTGGTGTTGCTGGTGGTCGGCGATCTAGCCGTGCCCATGTATTACACCCTCACCTACACGGAGGACATACCGCCGATAAGGTATCGTTCTGACGGCTTCAACGACCACAGCGACGCGGATAACCCTGACTGCGACGGTCGTCCAAGGCCCTCATTTAATTAGCAGCCGCGCGGCCTTGCTCGGTCCACGCTACTTTTTTCTCTATGTATTCTTTTTCCCCTCCCATTGGCCGGGTTTTCGAGGAAGCGAGCGAAAACCCGGTTACGAAAGATCGGCAAACCACTTATCGATATTAATCTCCGCGTCGCCGGTTTTGCAACGCTGCTCCCGCGAGCCGAACACTTCCTAGAACACGCATCTCGTTTCAATTAACTGCGAAGCCGGGTGCATGCCACGAACGCGATCGCCACGGTGATAAGAACACCGCGTACATGTACAGTTGTTATCTCTGCATCGTGCGCCGATGTTCGTTAACGTAAACGAAGGCTTGATCTTTACTGAAACTACCGAATCTTTGCTGAATTAATCGCTACTTTGTTTGAAATCGTTTGTCTGAAAATGTTATAATTAGACCGCGGGTCTTTATGGGACATAAAAATGTTTTGCATTGATTGCGGGAAGCAGGAATAACGTAGAAATTGATTTCATCCCTTAACGATTTTGTTACATTTAAAGATTTTTTAAATTCTTTACCGTTTTATATTTCACCCAACCAATTTATTCATAAATGCATAAAGATCCGCTTAACTTAATTTACGTCCTCATTATTATTCGCAGCGAGATTATTTCGAAGGAGATTAAATGGTTTCGAGAAATCCACGTATTGGTGTTATTAGCTTTTTTTTGTTGGTGGACTCGTCAAGGACTCGGGAAGGTCAGCTTTGATTTTTTTGAACGGAACCATACAGGGTCGAAACATTTTCTCGCTGCGAATAATTATGATAATGTAGACCAAACTGGTAAAATCTGGCGAAATATTGTCTTTCCGTGCTGAAACATTGATGGAATCGTAAATCGTTTGTAAAAATGATGAAACAAGCAGCGGCGAATAACGCGCGATTAAAGTTAAGCATTTCCTATAAGGAATTCTTAGATGTGAATCATACACGTTCGTGAAAATTATGAAACAACCACCGCTCGGTAATGTGTTAATTCTACGGTCCGTTGGAGAATGAGCCAGATCCTGGGAGTTGCATAACCCATGGTATCCGTCGATCGGTCTGCGGATTTTTCTTCCGGGTGTTAGCCGGGATTCGTCGTCGCTGGTTGTTCCGCTAACGAAACGGATAGCCGTGAACTTCTAATTAAGGGGTAGACTCGTTTCCAGGATTGCTAGACGCGCGATGCGCCTTCTCATTTCTCGATAATGCAAAGATGGAGGTTTTCAGAAGTTAAAAGCGCTAGATAAGAGATCAATTTAGGCCGCAGTCGCCCTCAACAGTCCTATTTTTACGTTYACGAGGCGTAATTTGCATTATTCGGMAGCATRWAGCTGYSRCAGCTWYATGCTKCCGAATAATGCAAATTACGCCTCGTRAACGTAAAAATAGGACTGTTGAGGGCGACTGCGGCCTAAATTGATCTCTTATCTAGCGCTTTTAACTTCTGAAAACCTCCATCTTTGCATTATCGAGAAATGAGAAGGCGCATCGCGCGTCTAGCAATCCTGGAAACGAGACTATCCCCTTAAACGGTGGAGATATGTATATTGCGTTTCTTCATATTGCGTTTCTTCCCTTTTTGCAGACCGGCGTACGCGACGCACGCTTTGCTGGCCTGTTACGTCTTCTTGCCGCTGACGGAGAATCTGCACGCTTTCATACTCGGGATCACGGCCACCATATGCTACCTGGCCGCGCTCTCGTTAATCACTTACAGAAACACGTCCGATTACGTTACCAAGGTAAACACCGACGCCTTACGCATTTCCTTCACGTGAGCCGCTTGACCGAATAAATATGGATAGCAGCGATAATGCGCCGTTTAAGATGATTACAGGATCAGCCAGGTTTTATCGTCGTGTTAGGCGCTCACGTGGGCCGACGATTAACGTAGATGCTGCACAGGCTGTTCCAAACGCGTGGACACGCGATTAACGCTCTTCTAATTGAAAATCTGTTAGCGCGTTCGTTGCTAGAACGATAATCAGTAAACAGCTATTACCTGTGGCGTTCAAAACTCTATCGAGGATATCTTGGACCATTGTGAGATGAGACTAGCGATATTATAATACGAGTCTGTTTTATTTGTAGATGATTGAATATTTTGTAGATTTAGAGCGTGCGCGATTTCTAAAGATTCCGTTCGCCTGCGAGTTTGATCAATTTTTATGAACTTTCTGTTTTATTTGAGGCCCGATCCTCTCAAGTAGTTTCTCTTCGAATTTCTCCGATTTTCTAGACAAAAGTTTTTACTTGCAAATAGATTCTCCATCTGTTCAGTGGTATTTATACAGCGAAAATTTCGTTTACTCTCGGGTATGCCGCGTTTCAATTTTTCAAACATGTTAGAATACGTTTACTTTTAATTAAAGCGGTACAGAGTGCTTGGAAGGGTTTAGCATGGAACAGATAAGCTCGCAAATGTTTTGTCGCCAAGTGCAGGAAGTTTGCATGTTGACACTTCATCGAATCACTTCCTGCAGCGAGAAACCTTGGGAAAGCTGTGCCTATTAATTATGGGGCTAGGTTTAAAGAGTTTGATCAGTTGCAAAGGAGCTTGATTTATTAGATCACGAAATACCTAGTACATTTTACACAATCGTAGTCTTTTGATCTCTGATGTTCCAGGTAATCACGGACACGATATATTTTATTTGCGTGAATGGCTTAGGATTGTACTTCAGGTTCATGAACGAGGTCGTTATCAGAAGGTCCTTCCTCGATCGCCGGAAGTGCGTTGAGTCGACGCTGAGATTGAACTATGAAAAAGATCAGGAAGTAAGTTCTTTGATGATTTATTCCTTAGCGACAAAAAGACATCGAACAGTACTCTAAATTTTTCGAACGTTTCCAGGAACAACTCACGCGAAGTATATTGCCGCAACATATAGCCGCCAAAATTAAAAAAGATTTCAGGGACATATTCAAATTCATGGAGGAGCATAAGCAGCCTCCGGCCAAGGGACGACCTCACAGGTATACTCAATCAACGCACAACCATCGATCACAATTGGTGGTTCACCTAAATATCTCCTTTATTTTTTGACTACCTTACCCCCGCCACGTGTTGCTGTGGCTCAGTATTTTTTAAGAGCATGTTTTTAGCTGTCACAGATGTGACATTTATATGTTTTATTTTACAATGCTTGTGGGTATACAATATTTTTTGTTGAAAAAACCAACTAAAAAACAAAGAAAAAACTTAATAATTTAAAAATACTAACCAAATATTTCAATTCAAACATCAAACGACATTTGCGCACGTAGCGAAATCAATTTGAATAGAAATAAACTAACTCGCGGATGTTTGTAGTGTCGATGATGCAAACAGACGTCGATAATGTAAATTCCTATTGAAATATTGATTTATTGATTAAAAGCTGCGACGTTCGTTTTTTTTCGTTCTATTGAAATATGATTGAAAAAGCACTTTTATTTTTTCCCGAATTTTCAATTTTTTCGGGCAACTTTTCCAATTTTTCTTACTCTGTAACCTTATTCGGACTATTACGCACATTTTAAAAGAAAAATTATCCAAATCGGTCCAGCCGTTCTCAAGTGATGCGCTTACCAACGAACAGCATTTGATTTTTATTTATATAGATAGATAGATGACATAACAAATGGTTTTAGTGCAATGTAAATGGTATCACAAGGCTTTGCAAATGTTATTTTTTTTCTCAAGATCTTCTTTCCTGGAGTTTCCCTGGAGAATATAAAACCCGACAGAGTTTAGCACGATTTGTATTTATTTCAGATCTACAAAGGCTACTACCACTGAAAACAAGATTTCATTTGATTCCACTCTCTTAAAATTCGCCTACAAAAACATCCGCAGTCTCGTGATCACAAATAAAGGAGATATTTAGGTGGACCACCCTGTATTTCTGTCTCGGTAAAATTAAAAAGATCCACAAGTTGACAAATCCTCATTTTAACGATGCACTTTCGAACGATCTCTCGTTAAAAACGGCTTTCCCCAATTAAGAGATATCTCGTGTTAGAATTTAAGAATGTTTCTATTGTAGCGATCTGTGCGTGGAGACGCACAACAACGTGAGCATTCTTTACGCGGACGTGGTCAACTTTTCTGGACTGACCGTGACCCTGCCGGTTCGAAAACTAGTAGAAACGCTGAACGACCTGTTCGGCAGCTTCGACGAGGCTTCCGAGAGGCACAACGTTCTGCGAATCAAGTTTCTGGGTGACTGCTATTACTGCGTGAGTGGAGTGCCCACGCCTAACTCGCAGCATGCGAAAAGCTGCGTGGATCTGGGTAGGTTCGACGAACAAATTGTTGGTACAACAAACAATGATTTGAAGTTGTTGTGTTACTCGACGCAATCCGTGTAATCCGAATAATGAAATCAGTGTGTCGTGTTACAGGACTGGACATGATAAAGATCATAAGAGAGGTGAGAGCAAGGGTGCGCCGTGAAAGCGGCGTGGACGTGAACATGCGGATAGGTGTCCATTCTGGGAACATAATATCTGGTATACTGGGAGCCAACAAGTGGCAGTACGACGTTTGGTCACGCGATGTGGTTATAGCTAATAAAATGGAGCAAACCGGGAAGCCCGGCAAGGTGCACGTGACGCAACAAACGTTGGATCTCGTGGACGCGACCGAGTACGATTGCGTACCGGTCGAGTCCTTAAACGATGAGATTCTGAAGAAGTACGAAATCCGCAGCTACCTGATCACGCCCACGCTTCCCGACGAGCCGTTGCCTACGCAGGTGCGTATTTCCCGGTGGCGTAGGAAGCCCGCAGCAATTGATTAATCGAAGATGACCGTGTTGTGTTCCCGTTGAACGAAGTTCGAGCAATTCCTACGCCACTGATCAACGTCCATCGACCGTTCGAACGAACTTCCGTTGAGCGTTTCGCATCGTTGACAGGCGAACCTTGTTGCAGAACAGCGAGAACACCTTGACAGTCATCACTCCGGACTCCCCTCCGGCGGCTAACAAACAATACGTGCGATTCTACAACGTTCGACCGTCGAGCGTCAACGCCGGAGCCAAGAACAGCAGACGGCTGACGGCCAATATGAACAATCATGTCGACGTGCTGGCTTACAGACGGCGCACCCATTTCATGGACTCTTGCCTGAAGGATTACCACCTGATGCTGAAAGCCGCGGACGCCGAGATGGAGACCGCAATTAAGCAAATGCCACTCACCAAGTGGGAGTGAGTAATTAATTGGCTCGTTTGTCGACTGGTCCGAGTCGTCCTATCCCTAATTGAAGTCATCGTTTTGCTTATTCAATATTTCCTCTGTAATGTCGCCAGCCTTCGCTCTTAATGGTCGTATAGTCATTAATATATGATATATGTGTATATAATTATATTTATATATAAAATAAATGTATACATATATATATATATATATATATATATATATATATATATATATATGTTCAATGATTGACTAACTTTATCGATGCTCCTTTCAGACAATGGTGCAAATGGGAGAGCATAAACCCGTTACTGCTAACATTCCGTCAGTGGAGCTGGGAGATACCGTTCTTAAAGGAGCCAGATCCCCTTTTCAAGTTCTATGTCAGCTGCGCCACGTTCGTGCTAATTTTTATGGGACTTATTTACTTGGTACCTACGCTTTCTTTCTCCGAGTATGTTCCCTTCGTAAGACCGTCTGGTCAGTAACCTACTTCGGAGCACGAGCAGCACAGAGTCCTATCAATGATCGATTTACTTTTAGGTGGCACGTGAGCACAGCGATCAGTTATTCGGTAGCGATGCTATTCTTGATCGTTCTGATGCCAATCGCCTGGATGCATTTCGCGTGGAACCGGTACAAGGACCCGCACGACGAGTGCGAAGGCCACGTTCCTCATCCACGCAATAAAATCCTGTGCTTCCTGTATCAGAGCAGCGTGAAAGTGAATATTCGACTAGCTTGTACTCGATTTATTTGTCTATTCTATGTATTCATCTCTGTACTATGGGTTTTAGGTTGTCTGGAGCGCGTATCTCAGGACGATACTTTACTTGGTCATAACGATCATGCTAGCTGCGTGTGCCATGTTTGATATGATTGTTAGTAAACTAAAAATTTCTTCAGCCGAATAGAATAATGTTAAATGAAATCAAGTAATTAATCGAAGGCGTAATTTCAGTTTGAATGTAAGAACGTGGACAACCTGGCAAGTAATAATATCACGTCGAACATATCGCAGCCGGGTGCTGCTGAACTCCAGTGCACAGCTACACCCTGGGTAAGATTATTTAGTAGGTACTTCCTAAACGCTGTAAAACTTATCTCTAGTTTAACGTTTCACACGCTGCAGAGCGATCGTCTTTGTGTCATTGAATGATTGTTATTTTTCCTTTTTAGCAAATGACGCAAACCTGCTCCCTAGCGATCCTAACGAGCTTTTTGTTTCTGAGAGTCCATTATCTCTTAAAGCTAGTGATAGGTATCGCTGTAGTGGGATTTTACTCGGGGAACGTTTGGATACATCGTGCGAATTTGTTTCAGGTAATTATTCGACACCGTATGCGTGTACTTTCCAATCGACACGATTGATCCCAGTAAGCAAAATGCTCTGAGGTTGCTTTGAATTGGACAGCACACCTTTGCAGCAGAATACCATACATGTATTTCCGAATAAGGCAGAGAAAGGGCAGATAGATGGCATACCCTGGCGTCGTTGTAGAGGGCAGGTCGATCGCACTAATGTAAATATCGGAGAGAATCCAAGAACAGTAGGTCTACCGAGTACTAAACTTATTAACTGGTATACATTGCCTTATGACAATGACATTACTGTATTTATTTAGATCTTGCACTAGTCTTCTATAATGACGCCACGGTGTGCCTTCCATCTGTCCTTTTTCTGCCCTCGAGTTGTGCCGGCACACTATTTCCGAATACGTGCTGCCCAATTGAAAGTATAAGACGTCTTCAGACGAGCCCTCAGCTCGCATCGTACGATTGCAGGCTGTAATCGATATCGGCTCGAAGCAGATCTGGCTGACTGAGAATGTTAATAATAATTTTTTGTTTCTTCTCCACAGTCGGGCGAAAGATTGAATCCACACTTGGAACCAAGACTGGCGCACATTTTAAGCGTAGTTTTCCTCACATTTTCCTTGCACCTCATTGATCGTCAGGTGAGTTATTCTGAACCAAAGACCAACTCTTTTCGGCCAGTATTGAATACGCACTAATCTCGACGGCAATCTATTCAGGCGGAGTACTTGAGCAGGCTGGATTACATTTGGAAACGACAGCTAACTAAAGAACAGGACGAGGCGTTCCACACGAGAAACGCTAACAAACTATTACTTCGTAATATCTTGCCAGAACATGTTGGTATGTTACGTTTCTAACAAATATTAATTCGCAGAAATAATCATTAGCATCTTATCTCATTCGAGTTCCTTCTTCGCAGCGGAATTCTACTTGAACATGAACAGAAGCGAAGAGAACGAACCGTACCATGAAGCTCATAATAACGTAGCAGTCATGTTCGCTTCGCTAACGGACGTCAGCATCGACGAGAGTAACATTCTGGAGGCCCTGAACGCAATCATTTGTGAATTTGATAAATTGTTGTTCCAATCCCCATTCATTTGTCAAATTGAAAAGATCAAGATTGCTGGTAAGAAATAATGCGAACATTCTCACGATTAAATATAGGGATAATACGCGCGATAATGTATTACACTGTAATCCGTCAGGTACTACGTACATGGCAGCGTGCGGATTAGAAGCCTGTCGACGCGATTCGATGCACAGTACAGAAAGCGAAGAGGTGTGTAGTGACAACGTAGTGAAAGTGATGGCTGAATTTGCAGCTGAGATGATAGCAGTCCTCGACAAGCTGAATGCTAAGCTGTTTTATACGAAGCCTTACAGGTACCGCTCTACGTTTACACATAACTCATAAACACAAAGGGACCTACAAAGATCGTGTTTCTTTAGATTGAGAATTGGTATATCTCATGGAGAAGTTACCGCAGGCGTAGTGGGTGCTCAAAAACCGTTGTACGACATTTGGGGAGACGCTGTGAACATGGCATCAAGAATGGACACGACAGGCCTCCCGGGCAAAATACAAGTCCGTTCGATTCAGAACTAGTTATTATAATAGCTTCTTGCTTTACACGATAATTAAATGAGTGTCTATAAAGAAATAAGCGAACGTTACGCTATAAACAATTAATTGCTCGTTGTAGCAATTAAAACAGCCTGCCTTAAGGCAGCCTGGAATAACCGTCTTCTTCCACTTCAATTAAAAATTAAAATTATGAAAATTCGTAAGATACATCCTTCTTCTAGACAGCCATTCAGTTATTTATCGTAAAACCAAAGTATCCGCGTTAAGAGAAAGATGGTCTTTGTACAGGTGACGGCGGACACCGCTGCGGTCCTCGAGCAACAGGGCGTCAAGTGCCATCTTCGAGGAGAGACATACGTAAAACCAAAAGGCTTCGTAACGACATACTTCGTGGGCCTCGACGAGAAGCGGAAGCTCCTGCGAGCTGACTCTGTTGAGGAGACCAGCCTGTGATTCGATCACTGAACAGAACATTGAACAGGTCCATTTGTCTCGGTCGTGGTAACTATGGTGGCCTGACGAATCATGTGAAAAGTGAGATATTAGGTGTTTAAGTGAACACAGAGGAACGGTAGACAAACCAAAGAAAATCTGAGAGACCAAAGAACGTGGCGAGAAATACAGTTGATAGCTGTAATTCTATGTGGAATATACCTCAAAGCTTACTCAAGTGGTCGTCGAGTTTCCAATTGATGCGTACATCCCAGCTCGATCACCCAACAAAATTTTAATAGCGTCTTTTTACATGGAAACTGAAAATGATTTTATACAAAGCTGTGATTTTTGGGGCGCTACACGCTGCGCGTCAAAAGAATCCTCTGACAAGATTTACGAATGTGTACGAGATACCATTCTACATGGAATTGTGCTCCTAAGTAAAAAGTCGATATTATAATTACTGGATATCACATTAGTTAATTGATTAGAACGATTGTAATGTACATAGAGCAAGCGAGCGCGTTTGTAAACGATGACACTTGGAAGAACGCTACTCTGAACGATGCACAATCCAGTTGAAAGTATAATGTAACAATCAGTGATAAAAAAAAACATCTGCGTGGGCGGCAGTGATTTTCGATGTGAAGATAGGAGAAAAAAATTAGTCGATGTCTAGACATCAAAACTGCGCGAGTACTCGGAAAATTATGCGATCCGGTACATGGAACTGAATTTCAACTATTTCAGTATTTTTTGAAAATGTGGTCAGTATATAGAGTATTCGAATGTTTCGAGTGAAACATTCCGATTGTGTGTACTTACATCTTTTTTTTTTACTATTTATATAATTGTTGAGAATTTTGCTCCAACTTAAAGCAACTATATATTTTCGAGCATTCCGTGACAATTTGGAGTATCATTTCGAGCATACAGTTCCGATAGAAAGTACTTAATTCGAATTTGAATACTCGAATATACGAGTTGAAATTTATACACTCGAATTCAATTAATTGATAAACGTTAAACTGGAAATTCAATCGGCTAATTCCTTTTCTCCCTCCCTCTTCCTTTCGCTATTTCTCTCTCTCTCTCTCTCTCTCTCTCTCTCTCTCTCTCAATCTCTCGCTTTCTCTCTTTTTCGCTCGCGTGTGTAATTTTCTGTAGACCAGAATTCGATGCATAGTAATTCGAGAGATAATCAAAACGAATACGATACTTCATTTATATCGGTGCATGCGAATGATAATGATGTTTTTCAACTGTATGTTAAATGTATGTATGTACAATGTACCATGTTCGGTAAGTAGTACCATATTCGGTACCTAGTTCAAAATATTTATTAATGTAAAAACTCCCGCGGGATCATGACAGTAGGCGAACATTTTGAAAATCCAATACACTCCGGTCCGTAAATCACCGGACGCTTACCTCTATCTTCAACACAATGGTAAAATTCCAGCTTGATTTGATTGTTTTGATTTGATTAGATATCGTGTGCATTCAAATTTGAATAAGTGCCCGGTGATTTATGGACGGGAGTATGGTTACGAAATCTTTATTATTATACAGGTGCTGGTAGACTTCAAGCATAGTCTTGAGAAATCTGGCATTTTTTCATTAATTTGAATCATAACGATGCTCTTTCCATCGCGTAGTTTTCATAATATATTTCTTCGGATACGCGAAAACGTTCTATTTTTAAAATTGAAACATTCAACACGATTATAACCCGCGAAATTCAAACTGTTCAAATCACTCTTTCCGTAGTCACAGCGCATTTTGAAATACAATATACACAGTCGACATCATTATATATTTTCATTGTTCAATTTTCAAGAATAACACAACAATTTTTTATAAAATAATCAATAGTTTCTTTAAAGAAATAACTTTCTTCATACATAGTGTAATTTAAATATCATGCGTTTCGTAAGCAAAGTTCCCTCCCCGCTGGGGTGAATGAATAAATATTTCTTTATTATTTTTCTATCATTATCTCAGCGTGTGGAGCGTTCATTTTTCCGTGTAAATACTTTTTGTACATATATTTTTTAACTATTAGACGTAAACGACCAATGTGATTTCTCCGACGATTTGAATAAAGTATTTATTACTACATGCATAGGACACAATTGTAATTTCTAAACAAACAAACAAACCTGTGGAAGAGCCTTGTAAAACAGTTTCCGATGAAACACGTATTTCTTCGGTCGAATAAACAATCTTGCGACCCCGAATTTTATTGTTTCTCTCAATTCACCCCCGTTCGAACAATAATGCATGCACACTTCATTTTCTAAAAATCAATTTTTATCCAGTATATAGAAGAGCTACTTCAATGCAAAGTAAATATATTCGCTATATAGTGTAAACGGTACCTTATTTGTTTACGCTTGAAACACTAAATTGAATGTTCCGAAATTGTAACTACTGCATGCGAGTAATTAAAAGTTAAACGATAACATCGACGAATAGATTCGAAAATACACATATATAATTATACTTTCAACGTTGCGTGCAATTTAACAGGACGGAGATTTCATTATACAGAATGCCGCGACGTAGCAACATGAGTAATTAGAGGTATTTTTAGCGGAACAGTAAAGAATTAAAGAAAAATTTCCCAGCACTGGGCGATATTCAATAATCGCGTGCATGCGTGCAGTATACAAGTTCATAGTTCTCTCATGATATCAAGCACTTGAAATTTTGTTTTCAAATTCTTGTGCGAATGGCAGCACGGACAGTTTCACATGCGTAGTGGCCCCATTTTTTCCACAGTGAAACAGTTTGTCTATCCCGATGTCACCGTTCGCGTAGAATTACGTACAGGCTGTGACGAACTGTGACGGCTATATTCATTCAAGACCTATCTAACACGTTATCGATTTACGCGAAGTTTTAGTGCTTCGCATAGTGAACTTGGTACATTTTTAGATGTAACATCGAGGTCGATGTATAATCATCTTTTACAAGAAAAATTGATATTCATCAACGATAACCGTATGAGTCATCGCGTAAAACAATCGTCCCACTGCTCATTCCATTGACAGGAGCGTGACAACAAGGTATACACACACAGATATCAATTCTTTAGTGTTTCACTTATCATCGTGTTACGTTGCTGTGGATCTTTCGGTGTGCTGATAAGAATTCCTCGTGTCGATACGATCAAACAAATACGTTTCGTTCCAGTTCTATTTGTCAAACGTTCTATCTTCGAGGTTTGGAATCCGTGAAAGTGACTTCTATCGAAGCTAATCATTCCAATGTGTTAACCAGCGATAAAATAACCTCTAATAAAGAGATCTGTTTCATACAGTGAAGATTAATTGATCCAGCTTCAGTAAACAAATCAGTCAATATGGATATTGGCTTCTCATCGTACCACAATGGTGGTCCTGCCAGGGAACAAGACTTCGGCAGGTTGTCTCAAACAATTAGCACGTCGATTTTGAAGATATCTCAAAATGGTACGTACCTAATTCCATTGTTCTTCTCATCGATGTATGTACACAATGTTTATCTGGGTTATGTTTCGACAGTGTCTTCGATGCAGAAGATGGTCATTCAACTGGGAGGTTCGACAGACTCCCAGGAACTTCGAAATCAGCTGTAAGTACTAGAATATGTGTGAGTTCAACTATCATTGTAGAAGTTTAGAACGCTGTTCGGATAAAGTAGGGTTCAGCTTAAAACCTTAGATCAATGTATCTCTAAATAAATGTAGTTTAGAATTTGTGTAACAAGGTTTATACGTAAGAATTCTTTCCAGGCATCAAATACAACACTATACGCAGCAGCTGGCGAAAGATACCAGCGTGCACCTTCGAGATTTGGCTATGTTAGCTAACAATTCGGGATCGACTAGTCCTGGAGAACAGAGACAGCGCAAAATGCAAAGAGAGCGACTCCAAGAGGAATTTACAAGTGCATTAAATTCTTTCCAAGTAAGCATATGTTTCTTTCACGTCACAATGAGTAGGTGTAATTTAAAATAGTGTACACATTAAAAGAATTTAAGAATATTGCTAAACATATTAAGAAAGTAAATAAAGTTCTATTTCCCTCTAGTTTGTTGCAATTCAGGAATTATATTATTTAGAGGACCATTTATGTATATGCTTGGTGAAAACAATTTATCTGTATATAACATTTTAGGCAGTGCAAAAGCTTGCGGCTTCTAAGGAGAAGGAAATGGTTAGAAGGGCCAAAGCGAGTGCTGGTCTTCCACCATATGGAGAGAAGAAACAGGAAACATTGATAGAATTACAGGACAGTAGAACTCAAAAACAAATGCAACAGCAGCAGATGAAAGAGGAACAGAATCTGCGAATGTTAGAGGAACAAGAAGCAAGCATACGACAGTTGGAGGTAGGTTCTAGTAATATATTGTATGTAATAATAATCTAATAATATATACTATTTTCACAGAATAATATCAGCGATATTAATAAAATCTTCAAAGATCTCGGCACTATAGTCTACGATCAAGGAGAAGCAATCGATTCCATAGAAGCTTCGGTTGAAAGGACGGTAGTATCTGTCAACGAAGCTACGTCGCATGTAAGGCAAGCAAGCATGTATCAGAATAAACTGCGCAAGAAAAAATGTATACTCGTTGTTGTTGGAGCAGTTGTACTCTCTATATTAATCGGAATCATAGTTTGGCAGAGTTCTTAAATTCGTTCGAATCACAAATGATAAACTCGTGGCGGTAGTTGATGTTACTGGCGTAGCTGCATCATAACTGCAAAGTACCATGCATTCGTGTACTTTGAAAAACAAGGCCCTTGATTTATTTTCAATTGCTTTAAAACAGTCCGGGACAAAGCATAGTACTATCAAGGAGAATGAACGCAAAGAACCTTGCATCGTTCTGTATCTTACTGATAACATTCTTGTAATTGTGATAATAAATGGTGCAAGATCTATTTTGCAAGTAACGTGTACAATGGCAAGTCTGAGAGTGACTGCCCTGTCCATTTGTACGTTTCATTACTCGTTGCATAATACTAGCTCATAATAAATATACGTATAAAAATATATGCATACACACACATAGATCTATCGATGGTATATAGCTGTAATTAATATTCCATATTATTTTAAGAGTTTACTCAGAAAGTAAGGAGATTCATTTGAAATATTGCCTGTGTACACTTCGAAATGAGAGTTTTACGTGATATGTATGAGTCTGTATGATGTGTGTGTGTTGGTATAATCATTATATAGTATGTAAGCGCGTTCCGAACGTCCTAAAGTGTTACTAATTCTATTGAGATGAACAATTAATAAGTGTATATCGTACAGCAGAGAATATGGATGAAGTAAATTTATTTATTATATTTAAGAATGTTGATTTATTTTAATCAAAATGTAATAAACTATATAATACAAAGTTCATTATATGAAATTTGGAAAGGAAATGACTATTGTATGATTTATATTCAATATCTCAACATTTATTAAACTGTCTAAACAAACGTTCGCTTTTAGTGTTTATACTCTACAACAATGTACTATATTATAAATCCAGATGTTCCTTAACTAAGTCATATTTTCGCGAATCTATCTACACATTGCTAATTGCATGTTAAGGGGGTAGATTCGTTTCCAGGATTACAAAAGCGCTAGATAAGAGATCAATCTATGCCGCAGTCATCCGCAAAACTAATTACGCCTCGTAAACGTAAAAATAGGAAATTTGAGAGCAACTGCAGCCTAGAGGTTTTTTCAGTAGTCAAAAACGCTAGATAAAAGATCAAGCTAGGCCGCAGTCGCCCCCAAATTTCCTATTTTTGCGATTGCAGCTATTTTCATAAAACTACAATAGCTACATACGCCTCGTAAACTTAAAAATAGAACTTTTGAGGGCGAGGGCGACCTATAGATTGATCTTTTATCTAGCGTTTTTGACTATTGAAAACCCCCATCTTTGCATTATCAATCCTGGAAACGAAATCTGCAAACAGCTCCAATTAAGAATTTGTATATTTTCTATCGACATTTTATTTTTCTGATTGAAGTAACATATTTGATTTCTTGTAAATAATATGTAATAAAATATACAAATGATAAAGATATATGTGTTGAAATAAAAATATCATATTCGAAAACGAAAAGTGAGATAAAGAAATTAGGAAATTCAAACAGATACGCGCGTTGTATCGTATCGAGATACTGCCATTTATCGATCGGTCGAAAATTTATCGCGGGACCGTGCCACCTGTGAGAAATACCTGCAGTTATCTTTCTACTCGTTTGTATCATTTGACAGCTCTTAGAAAAAGTGTTAGATAAAAATGGTGTTGGTGTAAGTTTTTTTCTTCGCAAATAGGTGCTGGATAATCGCAAAGATCCGAATAAAAGAAAGAAGACACATGTTAGATGTGACGCCTAACGACATAATGTTGAAACACATATTTCTCGTAACAGTAATCATACTGACATGTTTATCACAGTCCGAGGTTAGAATGTGATTTTACGAGTCGAATGAAATTTAATTATAACAGCTTATGATAATATGTGAACGATTTCAGGCACAATACGACGATAAACGATGTAAATGCATTTGTCCTAGTCTAGCCTCTATGGTGAATGCGACGCAATTATCATTAGAACGGCAGACCTATATTATAAATGTTCCACCTTCTCAATGGTAATTAAAATTCCATTCGCTTCATTATAGAACCTAATGACACATCTGTTACACGCGTAGAATAAATATATACATCTTAATTCACAGCAACTGCGAAGGTGTTGTATTAGCGAAAGCAGGAGATCAATTAAAAGGCAAAGAGGAAATATATTGTTCACGTTGCGACTGCAAATATGAAAATAGAAATACCACTATCATCAAAGTAAGTTCTTTATTCGTTTTAACAAACGAACTTGTAAAATAATCCATTTCTGTTTGCAGATAGTAGTAATACTCGTTATTTGGGTCATATCTCTTTTAGTCATCTATATGTTGTTCTTAATTTGTTTGGACCCACTACTGAACAAACGAATCCATAAAACATCCGCGAATATCGGCTACCATGAACACAACAATGAAGAAGTAAGTTATAATTTTTTATATTGGGTTGGCGAGAAAGTAATTTCGATATTTTTCTAACATATAAATTATTCTAATCTTAAACAGGATGACACATCGATAACTCCTGGAACATCTCATCCTATGGGTGAAAGAGGTAATGTTTTAAATCGTGTTGGGCATCAACAAGATAAATGGAAACGCCAAGTACGCGAACAAAGGCGTAACATTTACGATCGACATACTATGCTTAATTAAGCTGTACAGTTCTAATTCCAGAAAGAATTAGATACAATACCTAAGAATATAAAAGTTGTGACATTTACTTGAAGGCATTTGTAATTTTGTATAGAATCGTTTCTTTTTTCTTTCTCGATTTCTTATGCCCTCAACTTGCAAGAATGCAAATCAACTTATTAGTAAACGCGATCAAATTCGGTCTTCGTCGATGTGTTAATATATTGCATCGAGTATGTAGAGATATTTAGTACTTGTAAGATTCATTTTATCTAGTGCACGAAAGAATAAAGTATTAAAAATGTATTATTTTTATTGGTAAGTGTATATACATTTCTGATGAAATATTTGCTTAGAAATAAATTGGAATATTTTATGGGATATTTTATTTGACACAGTGACAGGAAAAACGTATTCTATACTTAATATATCAATACTAATCTAGATTTTGTTTATGTGAAAGTTAATATTTATTTCAATTCCATACGTCTATAAACCATTTCAATATTGAAGTGAACAATGCGAAGGATCATTTAGGTGCAGAAACTTTTTCACTTTTAGTAGTGTCGCTTCCTTTTAATGCTACCTCAAATACATCTTGAAGCGAATCGTATAGCGTTAGAACTATTGCTCCACCGGTACCCCGAAGAATATTTGAAACCGAGCCTTTAAAAAAAGCCCCGACACCTTCAGCCTTAGATGTTTTTACCCAGCAGTCCAATGTATTTTTATACATCATCTCTGATTTACTAAGACCCGATTGCATCATCATACGTCTTCTAACTGTATCAAAAGGATATGATATAATTCCAGCCACTGTTGTTACTACCTACAAAAATTCCATACGTATGAATCCAATTGATCGTACAGTGTTCACAAGTACAATTTACCTGTGCAATTAAAAAGGTAATATACAATGGAGTGTTCTTTGGATCAGGCAGCATACTTTTAAAGGTGTCATAGAAACCAAAGTATGCCGCTCTATAAATAATAATTCCTTGCACGCTAACGTTGAAGCCACGATATAAACCCATAAAACCGTCTGACTTGAAAATCTTTACCAAACAATCACCCAAACCTTTGAATTCCCTTTTATCCCCTTTTCCAATATCCGCAGCCAATCTGTTAAAGTACATTTATGATTGCATTGTATGAAATGAGAAGCTTAAAATGAGAATACCTTGTACGACCGAAGTCAAGTGGATAAACGAACAACAGGGATGTGGCTCCAGCAGCTCCACCGGATGCTAAATTTCCAGCGAACTGCTTCCAAAATGCGTCTTTTGGTACACCTCCCAAAAATAAAGTTTTAAATTTGTCTTTAAATGCGAAATTCAATGCTTGAGTTGGAAAATATCTTATTACATTAGCTAAATTGCCTCTCCAGAAGCTGAGGACACCGGTTTCTTTGGGTATGCGAATGAACGCATCCATCATACCTGGTATAGAATATGTATATGAAACGATAATTTATATAAAATTTTAAAAACGTCTTGAAGTTTAATACACAGACTGTAATCGTACCTTTGTACCTGTCTTCTGGACGTATTTGTTTCGAAGTAGCTTGTACTTGAAGTAATAATTTTACCCTTTCTAAGGGGGCGACTACAGTTTTCGAAACGGCTGCAGACACACCGCCGGCTAAGAAATCTATTAAAAAATTCTTGTACGCGTCCATAGTTTGTGCTATATAATAAATTTTTAGATAACGTTATCTTTGGGAACACTTTGCAGCATACAAACGCGAAATCGTTTCGAATGAAAAATCATGATGTCTCTTTAAAAACAGATTGCTATTTATTTTCGCGCAGGTTGAATCAAATTTGAATGAATCGCGAATAGATCAGGTTTGACACGTGTAAATTACTTCAATTGTTTTTCGTTTTCGTCGTATACAACGTAACGATAGGATGGGCGAATTAGTACACAACAAACATATTGATTTTAACATTTAATCGCTTTACATAAAATCGAATCTTTCTTTTATTCATCAAAGCTCTCAAACACAATTCAAGAACCTATGGCTATATCATTGTTGTTTTCGTATAAAGAGTTAGATCACAGTAAATTCTAGCTAAAATCGACGCAAAATATATTAGTGCATCTTTGAGTGTTGGAAGTATGTATATAACTAAAGATTTACGTAAAGATATTGAAATTCCAGGGACTAGACATAGTTACTTAAACATCAAACCACATTCAATGATCGAGTGTCGGATTTCACTTTCATTTCTAAAGCGGGCATACCCATTAATTATATCAATATAATCGGAAGGTACGCATAGTATAGTTGGAGGAATGTTTCTGCTCTCGGTGGAACAGTTTCTATTATGTATGGACAAAACTGGACCATGTTTGGTCAATAAGATATTCAAAAAGATATATTTTTCATACTTTTTTTAACTATTCTCTTCTCTAAGTGTATAAAATACTGATTTAAAAAAATCTACTAATCAAAAATAAAATATCTTTATACGAACGTAACATATAACGAGACTCAAAAGCAATACATAATTTTTGATTAAAACAAACATATACATTCACTGCCTCTGCAACTTAGGTATGTACAGCCATCTATTGCGTTTGATTAAAGTATGAATCTTGTGCGAATGTATACGGAATCTGTAATCTATTTTCGAGACTGTATACCAATTCGAATTTACTCACAGAGTTACAATACAATTCATTCAAAATTGGCACAAATCGAAATTGATAGAAATACGTTCAAGTAAATGGCAGTGAAAGTACCGAATTCGTTATCCAACGAAACGACATTAAGTTGAAACTAACAAACCCAATATGCAACAGCATATACAAAATAAATGTATGTATCAAAGATTCATTAAATATTTCGTACAAGTACGAATGTGGTCAGGAAGTATTTAAAAGTTTTTTTTGTAGACCGTGCTTACGCAGCATGGATAGACTGAAATTGAAATAAAAAGTTATAAATACATTTGTTCTCTGTCAATACAATAAATAAGTGTCAAATGAAATCATACCTTTGCGATATCCACGCCTGTTAAATTTTTAACTATATCTGGTACGCGCGTCACAATGTTAAAGACTTCTTCCGTCAGTTTCTCTGCTCCGACGGTTCCATTGCCACTAGAAACCATCGTTATTTTCTTTGCTTGCGACAAAGGTGCTGCGACTTCAGCAGCAACCTGTGAAATGAATCATGTAATATATATTTTTAAGTTTATATTTTTATATGTATTTAACGTTGGACATGATAATTGCCTTTGGAAGAGTGTCGAGCATCATATCTATCATAGCAGCGCTCTTGTATTCGTTCCAAGCTGCAGCCTTCATCGTCATTTGTTCCGCTTCAGCCTTAGCCTTCGCATCAATGGCAAAAGCTTCTGCATCACCTCGAATTCTTATGGCTTCAGCTTCTGCCTCAGCTTCCATGATCAATCGTAGTTTATTAGCTTCGGCCAGTTTTTCCAATCTATAAACATATGCTCGTTAATGGTTACCTGTTTCTAAAAAGACCGATGTTTTTAGTTTTCAACATAGTTCAAGATTGTACGTTTTCTACTTTACAGATATGATCTACAGTCTACAGTAATCCCGCGATCTAAGCGCGACGGAGCTTCCCGATCTAAGCCTAAATGTTCGCGTAAATATAATTGGAATTATATCATATTTGGTATCATTTTCATTAGAAAAATGTCACGAATATGTTGCTCAAAGTCTCGCTCAATGTTTGCTCAATGTTTTATTGATAAAACACTGTATGAACTACTAGGAACATAGAACACCTGTATTTCTCTGCGTCAGCTGGACGTTTGACGGTAGCATCCAATTCTCTTTCGCGTCTCAACATTTCTTGCTCTTGTACAGCAATTTCCTGTGCACGTTCTACCACCTGCACTTGCATCTGCTCTTCCATGATTCTTTGTTTCGTTTTCGCAGCTTGCAACTCGAACGCCATTTCTGCTTCTGCTTTCTAAAGGTGGTTACATCATATTTTAGTAGACAAAATTGAACGGATTCGTTAACTAAAGACAGACATTGATATAAAACACACTTTCGTTTGGACTTCGACATCGTAAGCGGCTTTTTTCAATTCAAAATCTCGTTGCGCTTTCGCAATATCGGTGTCGTTAAGGAAACGCGCGGCCATCCGCTGCTCTTCAGCAATGGCCTCGCGTATTTGAGCGTCCCTGCGAGCTTCTGCTTCTCCGATTCTCGCGTCACGTTTCACCTCGGCTGTTCGCGCCATTCCAAGGGCTTTTAGATAACCCTATAAACAATTGAGAAATATTAAGTGCAAAACGACAAATATCATTTATGCTATTTTACCATTAAGAATTTTTGAACGACAACACTGATGTCAGCATATAATTTGAATACAGCCCGAATTAAACACAAAGGCCGCATACAGCGAAAGATGCCACATATATGTAAACGACACACATTTGCAAATGTGTATACAGTAAATTTGTGCTACCGTTAAAGCAAGCACTTGAAATATCATCCTCTAAGTCCCTTATCATTTTAAGTATTAACAATATTCGCTAACATTGTCCAAACAGCAGTGCATTGGCATTACATGTAGTGATAAAACATAATTTGAACGCACCTTTGCCCCCTGCAAGTAGCAAAACAAAAATGTATTCAATATTTACTACATATAAAATTAAACTACATTAACTGATATTAATTAAAGGTCTCTTATATTTTTTTTTACGACCAGTTAAAGGGGGACTTTCAGTATAATATGTAAACCATTTGATATTGGACACAGTTTAGAAAGATATGAATATATATATTCTAGGATTTTAATCTTATATTGTTTTCGTACAAAATTCTTCTTTCATTTGTTCCACATAATATATTAATAGTTTCGAGGAGAATAGGTGTACTTACTTCTTCATCTCGAATATCTTTTAATGTGTAGGACACAACAGTAATTCCCATATTGACTAGATCGCTGCTGGCTACTTCAAACACTTCTTTGCTGAATTTTTTACGGTCTTTGTATATTTCCTATGATAGAAGCGCAAGTAGATGGAACCATGTCAGTATATACTCTCTTGTAAACAAGAGTAATCAAAATATCGCAACATTATAATCACTATACCTCTACAGTCATGCTTCCCATAATCGCTCGTTGATGTCCTTCTAATGTAACAAGTGCAATATTGTGAATTTCTTCTTCGGATTTTCCTAAAAATTGTTCGCACGCAGTGGAAAGCATTTCTTCGTTTTGTCCTTGAATCTTGACCTTTCAACAGATTTATAAATATTATAATTTTATTTTAAGAGTATCCAAATCCAACCAGATTATTCTTTTAGAAGTTCATTTCATTTGGTACCTGCGCTATTCCTGTCACGGATATCGGTACGCCTTGACACGTATATACCGTTGGACTTTCGACTTGTAATGTCATGGTATTCAATGAAATTCTACAAGAAAAATATGACAGTTAGATGAAATTATTCTACAGTGATCATTATAGACTATGGATCTTTATGCAAAATAAAAATGTTCTGTGGGAAAAGCAGGAATAAAATAAAAATTGATTTCATCCCTTAATGACTTCTCTATATTGAAAACAACATTACAGTATTCTGAAATTTCTCTAATCTTTTCATAAATGCATAAAGATCCGTAGTCTAGTTGTGTATTGTGTTGGAACAAAAGTTCGTAGCATTTGTAAATTAAAATTGAAAGCTAAAATTCAGATATTTATTCATAAATTTATTCAATAACATATTCTACATTCTGTTTTATTACTTGCTGCCATTTTCGAGGTAAGTTCTCGTGTTATTGAATAAACATTTAAATAAATACCTTAATTTGATCTTCGATTCTTAATTTGAAAACGCTACAAACTTTCTTTCCAACCCAATATCTTCGTAAAGAAAGAAAGAAGAATTTCATTGGTAAATTAATATGTTACACTAACTTTTGCACTTGTTGAACGATAGGCCAGACAAACACCCGGCCACCAGGTACCAAAAGTGGTTTGCTGTAGCAGCATCCTTAAATAGACGAGTTGGAAATAAGTTGGAAATGATTGAAGAAAAACTGAACATAATAGAATCATAAAATTATGTCATGCATTTTTGCGTCGGCATTTCGTGCTTACATTTAACAAGAGTTTAATAATACAAACAAACAAACAATAGCGTAAAAGAATATAATTCGTCGATATTAATTCGAAACCGATCGAATGTAATCGATGATACAACATGCAATTAATTTGTCCTTGTATTTCTGGTCTAAATAGTACAAATCAATTAATTGATACGGCACTCCTCTCATGTCGCCTCATTCAAAGCGTGTGCAAAGTGAAATAGTTCATTAGGTGAATCATGTTTATACATAATTACCTGAGACTACGAGGGCCTCGTTCGGGCCGCAAGTAACGAATCCACAACTCATTGTCGCAGATGTAAAGGAAAACAAACGTTGCCGTAAATTTAAAGGGATCAAATTCTAGCGTAATTCCCCGACACTCAATTGACGTCGCTGTGTCGCTACGATGTCGTCATTCTACGCGCTAGTATTCAAGCTTATGCCGAGTTTACAACGTCCTGCGATGAATCGGGGAATCGGGGAGGAGAACACTATAAATATACAAGATCGGATTGGTTCTGATTGGTTCTGATCACTGATTTCTCCTTTGTCCGCCGGATGAAAATATGTTAGAAGTTATAACTTATAACACGGTCAGACAGCTATCGGCATTCTATGTAATTATCTCGCGTTGCCCTTTTACTTCGTCGTTTGGTTCATGCGTACTTATAACACCGTGCCTGATTCGGGACTGTATCGTGGCGATCGGAATTTTGGCGCCTGTACACCGATGCGACATCAGTGACAGCCAGTGAAAGGTGACAGTCTATTAACCCTTTGCGGTCGGCAAATTTCGCTGGTGGGAGTACCAGCAGGTCGGAGTGGGTCGGAGGTCGGAGCAAATTGGAGCAAATTTAGCATTCCGCGGTCATTTTTGTGTACGGGATTTAAAGTGAATATATGGATACTGAAACACACAGAATTTGTTGAAACTGATTTGTTGTGTTTAATAGATCTTATGTAATTTTCCAAAGTATATTTTTCAAAACAATCACCGATATGAAATCCTGGCTTCCGCGTACAGGTATCACAGTATGTGCGTGTTTCTCGTCTTTTTCCTGGAGGTTTCCTATCGCTACATACTGTACAGTCTTTCTTTGTTCCTGAATGAATAATATGGAGCTGATTATTTAGTCTATTGTCTCCGAAAGACGTTGAACGTTGCGCTCTAGATGATGTTCGGTGCTGGAAACTTCCTACTAGCTCATCGACTAAACATTTCACAAATTTCAAGTGTGTTAGTGGCCTTTCGTTATTCTGACGTCTTATTATTTTATGCATTATGTATGCATTGATGACGCACATCTCCATGCCCCAAAAAAATAATTTCCTCTACCATTTGAGGGATTTTGGAAGGAAACAATACATTGCTGCATATTGGACCGCGCGATCAACTGCTCTAATTTTTTTTGTGTAATGCATAGCCACAATTGGTTTCATTACATTTATTGCAGCACCACCACGTCTTCTTGTTGTAACAGATTCGAGGGATGCTACATCGCTGGGAAAGCATGAAGGAGAAGATGGCGAAGAAAAAAGAGGAATACAAGCTACAACAAATGTAATATTATTATTAGATTATCCATCGACTTATTTCGTACATGTATATAATACATTGTTTTATTTTACAATTTTATTTTACAAATCACTTTAGAATCTTCGAAATTGTTTCTTAAATCTTTCGTAGTGATAGTCATCAGTTGCTTTCTCTCCATTATCCTTTCGTTTTCCCTTAGTGTCGTCTCTAGGCGCCGCTACTTTCTTTTTGTCGTCAGGATCCTGTTTTGATTTTTGAAAATCTGGATCTTCTATATTAACTGAAAAAATATGAAGTGTATTATGGTTTTGTTATGCTTTCATTCATCTGTGAAATAAATATAAATAACATACATCTATTGTGTTGTACAAAGTTCACAGCCATATTTGTTGGCACAAATTGAGAAGGACCATCCTTCTTCCTGTGCCTGTCCCAAAGTAACTTCAATTTAGCTTCTTCTGTAGCTTCGATATTGCGTATTTTTGCTCTAAAGAATGTAAATAATAAGTAAGAGGATACATAAGTACTTGTGTAAGAAGATACAGTAAAAAAAAAGTCATACTCTATTCCAAGATCTACTTCTGGAATTCCAGACAACATTTGATTCGAAAGCATCTCTTCGCTCCTATGTGCCGAACTTTGCCTCAAATGTTCAGGTACAGCTTGCAGTGCTGCTTCTTCCGGAGAACAATAAGATCCTTTCTCATTGTTATGTCCATTCTCTGCTTTGCCTTCATTTTTACTCTTTCTCTTTGTCAATTCTTCTTCTATATATTTTACCCTGTGAATATACAAAAATATATAAGTATGTTTGAAACCGTTTCAGAATAGATATAAAATGATATTTCTTTACACACATTTCTTCGTCTTCGTCTCGCTTATTGGTCTCTGCATTAAACTGTGTGCCAATTCCTGTTTCGTACGCATCGTTCTGCTTTAATTTTGTATTCTTCAATGCAGTCATGTTTACCATTCCTCCGGATTTTACATTAAAGGGATCCGACTAAAATTCTTCTTATTTTAGAACACTTTTTTAAATATTGTTGAAACTATATATTTATTAACTTTGCCACATAAAACTCACGGTGATTACGTCGGTTGTTACATTTTCTCCGAGAGCTAGACCAACAACATTTACACCTTTCGGACGTTCCCGTAGCTTCTGTATAATTTTCAAGTCTTCAACTTTTTCTCTATATAAATATCACACTCAGTGGTTAACATAATATCTTCCATATATTATCTTTCACATATTCGACAGTTTTCCACATACCTGACAGAAATTTCGTCATTTTCATTGTCATCTTCATCCGACGAGACTCGCCTTTTTCGTAATGCTTTCCTCGATTTCTTCTTAAATTCAATTTTAGTTGTACTTTCTTCTGCACTACTCATCTAAACCAGAACGAATAATTTGTGAAATATAATTTTGTATACACCTTTTTGTGGAATGCATTTACTGTACATATATTAAATACCTTTTACTGTAAAGATTCACAACGACTTGTTTTCTTACAATAATACCCACATAATACGTCAATAATTTGTGTATAAACAAAATTGTAGGTTACGTTCACTGGTGAGAATAACCCTAGACCATATATACTTATAGATCGGGCTTCAAGTGATGGCAAAGTGCTCAAGCTAAAGTGTACCCAAGTGTACCTTATATATGTATAGAGGGGGAAGGAGAATCATTCATTTTTACTTTACTGTTATTATTTTAAATATGACTAACTCATTTTGTCAATTATAATTTGGAGTTGATTATATGAAATCTGTATTTATATTTCCTCACAACTTACGAAATGGATGTCGGTGATTGGTCTACTCCAATACCTCGTCCGTGCTCTGATGACAGAATTGAAAAGCTTCATTGAAGAAGATAGTTGTTCCATCTATTGTTTTTAGGTCGCTGTGATGAACGTGGATCATGATCATGAGTAAAAACAGCAAAAAGGTAATGGCGGCTATTCTTTAGAGGATCACCGAAATTATTATGAAAAATTTCGGAAAAATGTAATCAAAGCCTCGTGTCCAACGAGAAGATATTCGAGGTACGTGCTAGCCGATTTCTCGTTGAAATCCACGACGACAATGTTTTCGCTCGGCTCGGTACATCCTGAGGGATGCCACATGCAACCACATGTGGATTTAGAATTAACGAACGATTTATTAGAAAAATATAACTAATCGTGGAATGTAGTTTTACTTATACCTATGTGCTTTTGACATAACCGATATTGAACGACGATCAAGAAGCACTTGGAATCTATTATAAAATTGATGTTCTGTCATTCGATTTGTGCTGAATTTTTGTAGAATTCACACGATATAATACATTACGCGAGAAACATATGTATATAAATATTCAATTTGATTTGCTATTTGTATTTGCGATGATTCTATGCTAGTTCCTGTTTATCATGTAGTTACACATTTTAGTTTCGTTCTAATATATAATTACGCGAACTACGAGCTTCGATACGAGGAAACTCGAATTGTTCGTGTGTTTATGAAATAAGTTTAAGAGATTTTGTTTTGTACATTTCACATTTTGTAGAACGAGAGATAATATTATTATCCGAGTATTGTTAATCTATTTATGATTAATTTTAAGTGATCATATTATTTTTTATCTTCCTCATCTGATTTTGTTCGTTGTTTTAATTATTGTTATATTATGATTTAAAATAAATTATTTTCATTTCAAACTGCATTTGTTCATTTTAATTTACGCATTTATTCCCTTTCATTATGTGTTCGCACTGTTATGCTACGTCTGTTTATAATGAACTTTTTGCATCTTCTTGGACAATGTCGAATGGGATCTCTCTAGGTGCGGTGTAAAGGGAGAGGGGTGGTATTGCCTGCAAGAACAGAGATGGCACACAGCATGTGCACACAATGGCAAATAAACAAATGGAGCAATTTTTAGACTCAATGTGTAACGAATGGTGGTTAATAGTGGAGCAATTAAAGAAGATCGTCGGCAGGCAGGAAGGAGTAAGCAATCGAGTGTACTTGAGTAATGAGCGAGACTCGGCATCATCTTCACTCGGTCTCGGACTTATATGCAGCCGACGAGATAGAAGTTCTTCTCTTAGAAGAGATTCGTGACCTGGAACTACCAGCTTCTGCATACTCTAGACCTGAAGATATTCAGGACTTCGAAATTGGTATGACGACAATACATTTCTTGGAACACTTAATACAAACTTAAGGGG